>JAKELH010000239.1:0-111185 GCA_021525015.1 Lactarius pseudohatsudake | reverse complement strand
ACCCTAAACGGGCCATGTCTTCTGGGCGCAAGTTTTGCGGTTGGCTGGTTGGTTCGGAGTGGCGTCCTTCTAGCCATACTTGATCTCCGATTTGGTACTTGGGCGTATCTTTGTTCTGGACCCATCGCTGCTGCGCTTTGATCATCAGTTCCTGGGCGCGCTTTCGTGCCTCTTTGAATTGTTTGACCCTGAGCGCCACCTGTGGGATAGGGGATGGTCGGTCTGTCCAGTCCGCTCGCGGGTTACCCATTAGTAAACTGAAGGGGGATTGCTTGGTTGCTTCGTGGGCCAGTTTGTGGGTGAATTCTGCCATAGGGAGATAGTGGATCCGTTGTCTTCGCTCGTTGACCCAGAAGCGGAGGTAACTGCTCGAGCCATTGTTCGTGCGTTCTGATTGTCCATCTGTTCGTGGGTGATGCGTCGAGATGTTTGTTGATCCCTAGTATCAGGCATAGTTCGCGTGTGAACTTGGACGCGAAGCGGGGTCCCTATCACTGATTATTTTGGAGGGTAATCCGAATCGTGGGAACACATGTTTTACGTACAGGGCGGCTGTTCCTTCTGCCGTTATCTCTTCTTGACAGGGGATGAACTTGAATAAGGCCATTTTCGTGGCAGTCGTGATCCGTTATCGTGAGGATCGAATCGCAGCTCTGCGCCACAGGGAGTTTAGTGATGAAATCAAGGGCAATGGTTTCAAACGGCATAGCTTCCGGTTTTGGGTAGATGGGTTGCAGTACTGCGCGCTGTGGTCGCGTGTTGACCTTGATTCGTTGACAGTCGGCGCATCCCTTAACGTAGTCCATTACTTCTTTGCGTAGGCCAGGCCACCAGTAGTGGCGTTCCACCAGTTGGATCGTTCGATTGATCCCGGGGTGTCCGTATACCGGTGGGTTGTGGTGTGCCTTGATGAGGTCCGTGTGATGGTGAGGCCCTGAGGTGACCACGCATCTTCCCTCTTTGTACCATGTGCCTTCTATTCTTTTGAGTCCGTGGGGATCTACCCATTTGCGTAGCGTGTTTTCGTTTTGTCTGTATATGGGTAGCGTTGGCTCCATTTCTGCTACCGGGATGACTTTGGCTAGACGTAGGGGATCTTCCGTTGTGTCCAGCATGGCCGCCCTTACGAACACGTCGTCGGGGAGGACTGTTACCTGTTCGTTGTCCCTTTCCCCCTGGTCGTAGTCAGGACGTCTTGACAGGGCGTCCGCGCGGCCGTTTGCGGTTCCTTTGATGTGGTGAATTTCAATGTCATATTCGGAGAGTTCCAGTACTTCCCGTGCCACGTGTCTACTAATCTTCTGGGGGGATCTCCAGTACTGTAGGTTCATGTGGTCCGAGAACACTTTGATCTTGTGCGGAGATCCGGCTAGGTATTGTCGCCAGTTTCGGAGGGCTTTTACGATCGCTAACAGCTCTAGATCGTAGATGTCGTAGTTTCTTTCCGCTGCGTTGAGGGTGTTGGAGTAGTAGGCGATGGGATGTTTCTTGTTGTCTTCGCCTTTCTGTAGCAACACTGCGCCTACAGCAAATCCTGACGCGTCGACCTCGAGTTCGAATTGTTTGTCGAGTTTTGGGTGTGCCAATACTGGTTCTGTCGTGACGAGTGCCTTGAGTTTGTCTAGTGCTGCTTGTTCTTCGGTTCCCCATTGCCATGCGTTGTCTTTTCTCGTTAGTCGGTTGAGGGGGCGTGCGTGTGTGGCAAAATTTCGAATGAAAGCGCGGTAGAAGTTGCAGAACCCTAGGAATGATCGCACCTGTTTTACGTTTGTGGGGGTAGGCCAGTTTTTGATGCCCGAAATTTTGATGGGGTCCATGCGAGTCACCCCCTTTTCAATGATTACCCCCAGGTAATCGATGCGCGGGGCGTGGAAGACACATTTTTCTGGTTTCAGGAATAGGTCGTTAGTTTCTAGGACGTCCAGAATGTCGTGTATTGCTGCCACGTGGTCTTCCATGTTGTTCGAAGCTACCGCTATGTCATCCATGTATACCCGTATAATTGTTCCCCGTTGCTCCCAGTAGTCAATGACTGGTTTCATGATGATGTTCATTATGGCCTGAAACGTTGCTGGGGAGTTGGTGAGTCCGAAAAACATTACTAGTGGTTCGAATAGGCCGTGGCGTGTTTTGAACGCGGCTTTGGGTTGATCGCCATCTTTGATCAGTATGTTGTTGTACCCCCAGCGGACGTCGAACTTGGAGAATATGGAGGCGCCGCTTAGGTCTGCGATGAGTTCTGGGATGAGCGGGAGTGGGTATTGATTGCGTATAGTCCATTCGTTGAGTTTTCGATAATCCTGTACCGGGCGTAGTTTTCCGTCCTTCTTTTTGATGAAGAAGAAGGGGGATGCGTACTGGGATTTTGAGGGTCGGATGTACCCTTTCACTAGTTGTTCGTCCAGGAACTCTTTGAGGGCTTTATCTTCCGTTTGGTTCATCGGGTAGACTTTGCAGTCGATGGCACTGGGTGCGTTTGGTTTGAGGTCGATAGCGTGGTCCCAAGGTTTCGAAGAGGGGAGTCGATGGGACTCTTCTTCGCTGAATACCTTGGTGTGTCTTTTGTATTCCTCGGGTACCTCCGTTTTCTTGGTGTATTGTTGCGCCTCGATTGCTAGGTCCGTAGACGTGGTGGCTCGTACGTGGATTTCTTCCTCGTCTTCCTCTATTCTTGCTCCTCGCAGCAAGCACTCTTGTTCGAGTTGTTGGACGGCTTCTTCCTTTTCTTCATTTATGACTTTGGTTAAGGCGGCGCGTACGACTGCCTTCGCGATTACTGGGTCTACGTTTTTGCGAGTGGGGTTTGTAGTTCGTATGATGATTGGGTACTCATCTGCCCTGAGAGTCGCGCTTGCCCATTGGATTGTTGGTTGGAAGGTTGCGAGCCATGGGTATCCGAGGATTACGTCTTCTCCACCTACGTCGGTGATGAGGAATCTCATGATTCTCTTTTCTCCTTTGGTTTGGACGTTGAGATCCACGTAGTGGGTGATTTTTCCCAATTTGTTGTGTGTCCCGTCGATGTTCCAGATGTTACGGTGTCTGTCTAGTTCGTTCGACCCGATGCCCATCTTTCTGACGAATGCGGGGTGTATGAAGTTGTTGGTGGCTCCGGAATCTACCAGAGCTCTTTTGTCGGCCATGAAGTGACTTGTGCGAGTTGAAACTGGAACATGCATAGAATGATAGCGCGTTATGAACACAGAGTCACTTTTTAATGCCCTCACCCAGGCCGATGGGTTTAGGCGTCCTGAAAATCCTTCTTTCCCCACAATTCCTTCATCACCAGTCCCTTGGTTTCTTCGTCTAATCCAGAGACTCCCTCCAGCCATTCGTTTGCTCTGTCTTGGGGAGTGGATGTGGAGGCTCGTGCTCCTCGCTCGCTGCCTTCTTCGAGGTCGATGAGGGGTTCTTCTTGTACACTCTGTACTTCCTCGATGTATGCGCCGCGTACTTGCGGGCCTTGGCGCTGCCAGGTGGGGCAGTCTCGTGAGAAGTGTCCCTTCTTATGACAGGTATAACAGGTTACGTCCCTTGCGTCAATGACTCCCCTGCCTTGTGGTCTTCTAGCGGGTGGCGTTCCTACGCGTTGGTTCCTTTTCCAAGTCTCAAGGATTTCTTCGGCATCCGCGAGTCTGGCGCGGACTCTGCCTGGGGTGGTGTCCATGGCGTCGGGATGGTTGCGATATTGCTGCCATCCTGGTTTCTGGGGTGCTTGCCATGGGCGCATAGGTGTATTTCGCTGTCCTTGGGGGCGACTTTGTCCTTGGTTTTGCCCTTGTTGAGGTCTTTTCCTGTCTACGCGGGCATTCATATGAATCCATCGTTTCTGTTGTTCTATGGCTGCCACTTTCCATTGGGTGTAGGTGCTGGGGTTGTGGAACTGATACGAATTGCGGTATAGGTCGTAGGGTAGTCCCGCGGTGAAGCAGTCGAGCACTAGAGGGGTATTGGTCTGGTAGTTGCTCTGTCGAACTAGGCGTTCGAACTTAGCTATGTAGGCGTCTATGTCTCCTTTTTCCATTTTGATTCCGGCGCGAAGTTCTTGTCGCGCTTTCTCTTCTTCCAGGGTGTCGGTGAATTGTCTTTTGAACCCTCCTGCTACGGCTTCCCATAACCATTCGTCTAGGGGGCCTAGTCTGCGCTTTTCTTGTTTCAGCCATTCGGAGGTAGAGAGGATCCACTCGTTGACGAGGGGTCCTTGGAAGTAGGTGAGGAAAAGCATTGCTTTTCGATAGGGAGTTTGGATGATCGCGTTCTCGTCATTTAAGTTCGTGAACAGCGTCCATTGGGTGTAGAACTCAGCTGCTTTGGTGCGATCTCCCGTGAAGACCGTGGGTTCTTTTCCAAAGAACTTCTCTATTCGTTGCGCTGGGTTCGGGGCGGTTACTCCTAACGGCCATCCTCCTTGCGGTTCTCCGTCTCCTCCTTCGTCTCCTCCTCCGTGAGGGTCCTCGCCTCCCCCTCCGGGTTGTTCTTTGCGGTGTCCTGTCTCGGGGTTAATGTCCCCCATGAAGGCTGTGCGTGCTTTTGTTTCTGCTTCGGTGATGGTTGCCATACGCGGTATGGATAGGACAGGAATTTGCTCAGCTAATGTTTCGAGGATTGTTTCTTCGTGTGTTTCTTCTTCTCCGAGAATGCGTATCTCTTCCGGATTGCTTTTGAGTGATGGAGATTGTGCAGGAGTCTTTGGAGTTGGTGATCGCGCGTGTTCTTCTTCTATCGGCCTTCCGTCGATAGGGCCCCACTGATCTCTTGTTGTGACGCTGCTTGCAAGGATGTTGCACTGGAGTACGTCGTGTGTGGGTTGGACGGCTTTGTATTTGTCGGCGGAGTGGTCCCACTTGAGTTCGACCCAGCAGAGGCGGTCGAAGTTGAATTCTATTGGGTAACTTTGTTTCTTGTATTTGGCGGCGTACCCAACGTCTTGGGCGTCGTCCGACCAGAAGGCGTTTTTCAGATACTGGACGGGGACGTTTCATTCTCCTCGTCTGTCGATGTGATATGCGTTGAAGGGGACCCAAAGGTCCTTGGTGGTCGTGTTTGGGTTTTGAGGATAAGCCACGGTGGGATCTTGGTCTTAATGTAACGTCTACCACGGACGTCTGCCTGACTTAGGCGAGTTGATGTGCTGATCCTCTGGGGAGGTAGTAGTTCCTGTTTGCGGAAGTAGTGTGAATGTCAACGGGATGAGGGAACAGATGTTCCTCTGGTCCTAGATATCCGTGGAGGTCTCCTCCCAACGGAAGGTAGATCGGCGGGCAGCGGACAACTCTGAGTTCGTCCCACGACTCGTGGTCAACAACGTAGATCTGGTGGTACGGTTTGGCGACACGCTCGTTGTGATAGAGGTACACTCGGTGACACGTAGCGTCGAGAGGATAGTTCACTGTCCACACGGTTGGTCAGACACGTGGGTAGCCGAAGGCCAATGGAGGTCACGGGGATCCAAAGGATATGCCAGACGAAGGGAACTCACTAAGGGGGGAGATCCCTTGTGTAGAGGACGAGTCAAGAAGTGGTAATTGAAGAAGACCAAGATGCAGATCCTGGTCTTCGTACGAGTCTTTATATACAGGTATGAGGTAGCTTTCAAGCTCCTCTCGAATCGTAACTAGCCAATAGCATAAGTAGAGCGAACCCTAATACAACTACTACTAGGAATGAGTCATATCGTACAATCACATGCCAATCCATACAGCTGACTGATGCTGCGCAGTCCATGACTAAGTACTTCTGACACTCGTAAGTCATCACCGATGAGTCAGAGTCCACATCCCGAACGAAACGTTACACATCAGCTCCAAGAGCATACGGACGGGTAGGTTGATGGTATGCGCTGTTGGGGTGGGGGTTGCAGCGTTGGGCATTGACGTGGAACGCTGACGACTCCGAGTTGCTGGGTGAGTCTCCGATGTCACCGACGTTACTGATGCCCCCGCTGTAGACCCTGGTGATGCGATGTTCACTGCGACATGAACCTCAGGCACGCCATGTGAATGGCGGGCTCTCTTGTTGGTAGTGGGTGGCCGGTCAAATGGTTTCAGGTTTGGGGGCCTGTCAACCGCTGCCTTATCGACCATCTATACCAGTATACGTGAGTACAGCATAACATTGTTAGCAATAGTCACTCACCATTTGTTTTGCCCAAAATGTCATAGCCCTGTGGTCTAGGCGTTGGTGGTTGTCACGTTGAACGTGCTCGAAAGCGCGTGCGTGAGAAATCGTGGGCAGAGGGTGGTTAAGGAGGAAAGGGGGGGGTAAGGAAAAGGGCCCAAGGTCTAGATCAAAGACGAAACGCGAGAACGAGCGAGACAGATCAAGGTGGCTTTCCCAGACCACGGGAGCAAGATAAAACCGGAACGCGTACGAAACGATCGTTACACGCACGGATTCGGTCGGGAAGGGGAGGGAAAGAGGCAAGACGAGGGAGAGGGGAGAGCGAGACGCGCGAAGGCGGAAGCGTCGAGGGGACAAAGTCGCGAATATGGACGAAGAAGGGGAGGAGGCGAGGTTGGCAAGAGTCGGGTTGAGCGCGAAGTCGAACGAGTTGGGGATGTAAAGAAGGAGATAATGACAAGTCGGGAGAGGAGGAGGATAGAGGGTTTCGAGAAGCGCGAAACTGTAACGCGAAGTCGAACGAAGCAGGGGAGAGGAGGTGGAGAGGTGGAGTCGAGCCCAAGAGAAGAAGTCTTCTACGAAAGTCGAAACGACGATCGTAAAGGAAAGACCTAGAGACGAAATAGAAAGGTTAGTAGAGCAGGAATCGAATAGAGACGAGAATCGATCTTGAAGGTAGAGAAGAGGGAGCGTGCGATGGGAACGACGAGTCGGGTGCCTTTATACTTAGGCCTGACCTTGAAAGCCACTGAAATCACACAAGAGAAAGGAAGAGCAAACGGAAGTAGACGGGGGGAATCGACTGATACATTGACAACGCGCAATCCGAAGCCTTTATACATCCGGTCAGTACCTAAGGCAAAACGAAACGAAACGCGACTAAGTCGAAAGTTGTGAGGGGCGAATTGTAAAGTGGGAGAAAGTGAACGAGCGGTCGTAAGTAGGAGGGAGTCCGATGGGTGAAAACACGAGGCGAACGCGAGGCGAGAAACACGAGTCACGAGTAAAGTAGGGTGTTCGGTGGGCAAGAGCGCATGGCCGAACAATAGTGCCGGAGATGACGACGATGCGCACTACGAGTACAAAGAAAGGGTCAGAAAATGGTAAGAAACATTCAGAGAGATAACGGGCGCGCCTGTGCCCGAGACAAAGAGCGCGAACTAGAAAGATCCAACAGGAAAACGAGGCTCGAGGCACGACGACATGAAGTCAATCGGCCGAGGGTGAAGGCGTTGTTGATACGATAGAGGCTGAGGGAAAGATGGAGGAAGGGTGGAAGACAGAGGCATGGTGGACTTGAGGCCGTCGGCGTCGCAGTTCGAGACGAGGTTAACCCGACATGGGTAAGCTGTGGGTGATCGAAGGGCGTCCGACGAGGGCGGGAGAGACGGGAACACGACGAGGCAAGGAACGACAACGAGATGGTGGAGAGAGAGAGAGATGGAGCGAGGCGAGACGAAGAGAATAAGGACGAGTAGGTGAGTTGGTGGCGATGGCCAAGATAAGGCGTGAGGGGTGACGACTCAGCGGGAACTGAAATGGGTGGCAATGGCCGGTTTCGGGCTCAGAGGCCGAGCTACCATTACACCTCCCGGGGGGTCAAAATCTTGACCGTCCCTGGTCAAGCCTTCTTCGAAAAAGAAATCGAGTCCATCGGGGTTGTCGAGGGCTGCAAGGGCCTCGGAACCCAGCAAACACATGACGGAAATAACTGAGGGTGAGCGAGCGTGGTAACGGACAAGACGAAAGGCGGCAAAACGAAGCTTCGACACAGCGCCGTCGAGCTCAGCAAGGCGGTAGGCTCCGTTGCAGGTCTTCTTCACTACAACCATAGGACCGAAGTAACGAGGTTTCATCTTACGCAAATGAGTGTTCTCGGCTACAGAGTTTCGGATCAGGACCAGATCCCCGAGGGTGAATGTGGGGGTGGTTCCTTCCTTCTGGGCAGTATGTCGCCCGAAACTATGAGCAGCCGAGAGTCGACTCTTTACGATGTCGTCTCGAATACGAGCGAGGTCGTCTTCACGCATCTGGAGCTGACGCGATCGGATAGCGATGAGGTCGGTGGTGGAAAGTGGAGTGGTGAGGTTGGGAACGAGGAAGGTTGCCTGAGTGAGATCGAAGGGGAGGATGGGCTCGACGCCGTGAGCCATGAAGAAGGGAGAATGACCGGTCGAGCGGCGGGTGGTGACTCTGTCCACCCAGAAAACGTACGGCGCCGCGTCTAGCCATTTCGAAGCCTCGCCTTCGCAAGCCTTAAGCAGTGAGTCCCGAGTAGTCCTGTGTTGTCGCTCAACGATACCGTTCGCCCGGGAGTTGTAAGGTGAAATACGAATGTGATGAATGCCGAACTTGCTAGCCAACCAGTCGAGAGCTGCGATGTAAGCCGAGCCGTTATCGGTGACGATCTCCTCTACAGCACCCCAGCGACAGAGAATTTCTTCGAAAATGAACCTGCCTATAGTCTGTCCAGTCTCCGTGCGAAGGGCGCGCCACTCGGGCCAGGCGGTGAGGGAACAGCGAGCTTGAACAAGGTAAGAGCAGCCACCGGACGAGGTCATATGCATGGTGTCGATGTAGACTTTGCGGAAGAGGGGAGCGGGAATGGGGACGATGGGTGGAATGCGGACTTTGGTGGTTTGTCGGAGTTGGCACTGATGACAGGTCTTGATGTACCACTTGACGTCGCGATCGAGAGCAGGCCACCAGAAGCGATCGATAAGGGTGCGCCTTGTGGAATACACACCTTTGTGGCCGAGATGGTCGTGAGCGTCGCGAAGGAGGTAGTAACGCTCGGGACGGGGAATGATTAGTTGGTCGCGGCCAGTGGGGTTGCGTCGCCAAAGCTGTTCGTCTTGCAGGAAGTAACGCTTCGTCTTGTGGGATATCTTCGCCCAAGCGTCGTCTTTGATATGAGAAGGCTTCTTGAGGGTCTCCAGGTAGAACCGGATGTCGTCTAGTTCGGCGTCCAAGCTGATGAATTTCGAGTTGCGGAGGGTGGGGAGCAGGACAGGGGGATCGTTGGCTAAGTCTTCTTTCGTAGCGACCGTAAAGACACAGTTCGAAACTCTGTCAATGAAAGGATCTGTGAGACACATAAGCGTAGAAGTCGCCCAGATTCCAAGTCCAAGCGTGTGATCGATCCATTCCTCGGGATCGTCTTCATCGTCATCCTCCCCCTCCACAGGTTCGCGTCTTGAGAGTCCATCCGGTGTAAGGCCGGCCTTCGGGCTGAGTCCGAAACCGCTAGTTTTCGTATCTCGATCGCCTCGGCCATGTGGCCTTGGTTCGTGTCTCTTTTTCTTTTACTGCTTACTGCCTGAACTCTTTGTATATATACTTTTACTTTACATTGAATCAGACAGCGCCCGGTCGCCCTTTCCCTCTCTCTTAGTGTGATTGTCCCGGAAGTCAGGCCCAAACGCGGGCACTCGAAGGACATTCCCGCTATCTTTCCTCTTCTTTCCTGGCTGCTTTCTTCTTTCCTAACCCCCCTCTACTCCTTAACCACCCTCTGCCCACGAATTCTCACGCACGCGCTTTCGAGCACGTTCACCTGGCTGCCCCAGTGAGGCAGAGTTCAGTGGTTTAATCTCCCACCTTCAAACTTTCAAACTTTCCACCTTGCGGTCGCCTCCGGTGACCAATCCTACAACCAAGCAGCCCCAACAACCTTCACTTTCTTTCTGGTCGCCTCTGGTGGCCTACGCAATGTCAAACGGCCTCCCAAAGTCTACGACACTCGCTCGACTCCAGCCCGTACCCCGCCTCGTTATCATCGTCAAGATCTAGTCGTTTTCGGTCTCCTTTCATCCATACTATCCTTCCCCTCGTTTCCGTTCGATCTTCGTCCCATCGCTCCCATCCACTTTTCGTTTCTTCGTCTCCACTTCGTTGTTCTATTGTTTTTCTCCCTTCGATCCCTTTCGATCCCTTTCGATTTCGCTCTATCGGCTTCGATCGCCCTCCTGTTCCAATCCCCGAACTCGCGCACTGCCCCCCCTCTATTTCGCATCCTCCACGCTCGTCCCGTCTCACTGTCCATCGACTAACACACGCACTTCGGGATGTATTACGATGATGATGACGACGACGACGACCCGTACGCGCCGCGCATCGGACCGGCAGCGATGCCATCGCCTCGCTCAAGGTTCGCACCTTATTACTCGGGATACGCCAATACGTTCGAAGATTTCCTGGAGGATTTTGAAGGCCGAGCGTATGACTGCGCTTTGACGGACCCACAGCGGGTCGACACACTCGTTCGCTATGTAGACCCCACCTTGCGCGAGCTGTGCAGAACCTTTGACGGATTTCGTTCACGCAACTGGTCCCTCTTCCGACAATCCCTCGTCAACGTATTCGGCAATCCCACTCCACGGCACCAGATCATGAGACAGAAGTTGCGCAGCTATGTCCAGGACCCTTCTAGAACGCGGATGTATTGTGAAGACGACGTGCTACAATACTACAGGCAGTTTATTCGCTTCGGTCTTCCACTAGTCCATGCAGGCCACCTGTCCGAAGAAGAACGAGACGCAGCGTTTTTGTACGGATTTCACCCCCTGGATCGCGAAGTCCTTCGGCCCCGTCTTCTTGGCAAGCACCCTCTCCAGCCGCTCGACATCCCATTCCATTTCGAAGACGTTTTCGGTTGCGCGCGTGCGGCATTTGCTTACGACGATTACTTCCCGTCGCCCTGGTCGCATGCGAAGCAGTTCGAGCCCTCCAGTGTTAGACGCGAGCAGCTCGTCGTTGAGCCCATTCTTCGAGATGCCTACAGTTTCCGAGAAGTGACGCGCGTTGTCGCCTCGAACGCTGAAACGACGACCATCCCAGACGAACTTCCCTCCATCTCCCCATCTCCTTACTCGTCGCCAGACACCCAGCTCCCCTCTTCGTCTTCGCCCTCGGCTTCGGAATCTCAGCAAACGCAAGCGCCTTCGGTGACGCTCGATCAGCCCGAGCCCGCATACACGTTGTCGGCCACGTTGCCCCCCTCGGATTCTCCTTCGTCCTATACTCCGACGCTCGTGTACTCGGCTACTGACAACGACCTCATTCCCGTGCCCACGTTTCCGATCACCACGTCCACGTTGCGACCCTCGGCCCCTTTTCCTAACCCACCTCATACTTCCTCGCTCGTACTTTCGGCTGCTGACGATAACCCCGAGATCCCATCCACGCTCCCTTTGTCTTCGATCACGCTCACACCCTCTTCCATACCTTCGATTTCGCCCGATTTCGACTCTGAGTGCCTTCCCTTGGTAACGGAAGATCAGTTTGAGCCTGAGCCCACCCCCACGTTGTTCGCCTCCATCCCTACGCTGCCATCTGCTTCCTCGCACGTTCGTTCGGCTACTGACTATGTTCTTGTTTTCGCATCCACGCCCCCTTCTTCGTCTCCGACATCGTCCACGTGCCTACCCTCGGTAACAGAAGAGCAGCCCGAACCCGAACCTGAGCCCATACCTCTGATCGCCCCGGCGTCCACTTTCGCGTCTACACCATTGTCTTCATCTTCGCCCACGTTCCTACCCACCCCGGTGACATCGGTGACAGACGATCAGCCCGAGCACGCGCCTTTGTCTTCGATCACTCCGACTTCTCCCTGCCTGCCTGCTCCCTCGCTTGCTCTTGAGTTTACTGACGACGTTCACGCGCTTTCGTCTTTGCCTCTGCCAGAGATGTCGACGCTCGACTCCCTGCCTCTCATCCTGTCGCTTGATCAGTCGTCGTCGTCGTCGGGATCTCTCAGCCAGTTGTCTAGTCCTTGCGAATTTGAGTCTACCCCCGTGTCTGCTGCCGACGTCGTCACACTGAATCCTGAGTCCCCGGAGTTTTCCGAGTCCGAGTCGTCGCAAGGCGAATCCATTCGTTTCCCTCCCGCATCACTCGAAGCACCGCCAAACGCAACCATTTCGCCCCGTTCGACGCCGCCGCAACGACCTCCCGGACTCAAGACGATCGACTCAGTTACCACCCCAGTTGAAGCCACTTTATCCCTTGCCTCGCCAGCGATTCCTGTCGTTCCGCAATCGCAAGAACTTCCAACGGTCCATGAAGTTTCGTTGACGCTCGCGCCTCGCTTCCCACTCACCTCACCCCCGTTGACGCTGTCTCGCTCTGGCTTAGCTCGCTTCAACTTCGCGTTCGTTTTCATCACCACGGCAGTCCTTGTTTCGACACTCTTCAACGCCTCGACGACCCTTCCCACCTTCGCGCACAAGTACTGGAGCAAGCAAGAAGACATCGGCAACAATCGGATCGGCACCTTCAAGACATCCAACACCTTCGCGCATCGGCTTCGACTCGGACAGCTCACGCCCCGCGCCCCACGCCTCGTATTCGACCCAGGAGGCCAGTCCTCAAGTTTCAAGTTTCGGTACACGAAGACGTTCGCCAGCCCAAGTCGAAGGCACGAATCGGCTTTATCACCACGCGCGGCGCCACCCTTCTCGCTTCCATTCTAGCCAACAACCCCATCGTTTTCAATCCCGGAGTAGCGTTCGTGTTAGAGCCGGCACACGAGGACTCGGCGACGTTTGACGAAGACGCGCGGTGACGTCTTTCTTCACGCACGATGCTACCCTTCCCACTACCGTTTTAGCTCACGATTTCTCTTACTTTTCGACGTTGAAACCCCATTTTTTTTTTCTTAGATGTAGCTTGACCGGGGACGGTCAAGATTTTGACCCCCAGGAGGTGTAAGGCCGGCCTTCGGGCTGAGTCCGAAACCACTCGCTTTTCGTATCTCGATCCCCTCGGCCACGCGGCCTTTGTCCGTGTTCCCCTTTCCTTTTGCTTCTCCTAGCTAGAGGATATCTTTTGTATATAAACTTTTACTTTACATCAAATCAGAAAATGGAATTGTTTTGTTTCCCCTTCTCTTAGCGTGAATATCCCGGAAGTCAGGCCCAAACGCGGGCACTCGAAGGACATTCTCGCTATTCTTCCCTATCTTTTCTGGCTGCTCCTCTTCCCCCCCTTTTCCCTTAACCACCCTCTGCCCACGATTTCTCACACACGCGCTTTCGAGCACGTTCAGCGTAGGTCGATCAAGACCAAGAGCGATGATGCACAAGTATCACTTGGTCTCCCGGGACACAAGGATAATAGCGGGATTAGGGCAGGCTCAAGCGCAAAGGCGAGCGAAGGATCTTAACTCAAGCGCAAAGGCGAGTTCACTAGAAGTCGTGAGACAACTGATGTGGTATTACACAAGAAGTCAAGTCTACCGTACAAGCTAGGTATACGAGACCTTATATAGTAGTACAGGGTGTTTGGTCGGGCCAAACACAAGGCGTGATAATGAGTCTTTGGGACTGAAATGGAACAATGGGAAATCCGGATGTGATATGATAAGGATGCGTGGAGTCATGCGCATGGGATCAACTCGGAAATGTGGGGTGGTTTTCGATGGCGCAAACTACCCCTCGGACTGAGTCGTGTGTAAGTGGAATCGAAGAAAACGAAGCGGCGCGTGAGAAATGAGAAGCCCGCGGAAACCGCATATCGTACACAGAACAGGGAACGAATGGGAACAGGAAGCGAGATCGTAACATTACCCCCCCGTCAGATTCGAAGTCGCCACGACTTCGACTAGTCGCTGACGTAGTAGTAGTCCTCCTCGGGAGGGGCGTTATCAGGGGCAGGAGAGGGGGAACGGGGACAGGTGTGTTTGTGTAGGAATAGGAAACGTCCATGGGTACCGCAACGTCCACATCGCTCGTACATGGGACACTTGATCTTGTCATGCCTTGCGTCAAACCTGAGGCACTTCCCACAGAAACGAGGACGGTTGGTCTCCTCGTTATAAGCGGGTGACATCGGGTTGAGGCGGCGGATGAGGCAGACATCCATGTGGTGGGACCGACTTCCGCACCACTGGCAGGGTCCCCTCGGGGCTCGCCCTAACTTGGGGCAGTCGGCAATGAGGTGGCCAGGCTCCTTGCACTCGTAGCATTTGCGACGATGCTTGTCCTTCTCCCCGTGGACACGCGGCATCTCGCAAGGTCCTCCTTTGCGGGGTACGAAGGGCATCGCATACTTCTCGAAGCGTGGTTTGACCGGCTTGGGTTTAGCCGTCAACTCCACGTACTTCTCCGAGATCAGCGGGATGGCACAAGCGTACTGAAGGCGCTTCCGCACACCTCTGAGCTTCGTGTCTAGGTTGAACCGATCGCGGATAGCCTCTTGTTCGAGTCTCAGCAGGTCTGTCTGCCGCTGCTTCAACTCGTCCTGCTCCACGAGACACTCTCGGAGCCGGGCTACCTCAGCGTGGAGGCGGGGGTTACAAAGTTCCATGAGAACCTCGATGACGATGTGCCATGGGTCGTGGGGGTGGAACATGAGAAGCTGCCCATCCGTGATGGGTCGGGCTTCATGATTAAAATTTGGGGAGCGGAGGAAGACGGGGCAGATGTAGCAAGGTTGACCCTTGCCCATTGTTCCTACACACTCAGTATAGTTTTTGCAGTAGTAGATGTAGGGGGCGAGTTGCCTCCCTGCGTCGGTGGGGATCATGAGGGTAAAGTGCATGGGGGATGAAGGGTCGTTCGGGAAGAAGGGGATACCCGGGTCCTTCGGGTTGACATCGTCCCCTTTGGTAGGGGCAACGCGGTCGTAGTCGATGGGTTCCTCATCATCGAAGAGAGCGAGGCGAGGGTCAGGAGGAGCGGGTTTGGGGGATGACAAGGGTGTCAGGGTGTATCCCTGTGCAGTAGGGAACGGCGCGTTGGGCATGGAAACTAGTGTCAGCGCTGGCACCAGAGCAAGCGGTGTGGCCTCCTCAAGTGGGGGAGGGGTATTGTCAACGAGTCGTTTTGTGGCTAATGCTAGGACAGCCGGAGGAGGGGAGTCGGTGATATTGGAATATGGGGTGTGAAGTATAAGCCCCTCAGGGATTCCGAGGTCTTGGGAAGGAATAGTCAAGTTTTCAAGGATAGCGGCGACAGGAGGGCGGACTGGGACAGTGGAGACGAGAGGAGTAGTCGACATGTTAGAGGCTGAGGATGGGGAGTATGCGGGTCGACAGGTCGTGCTTTATATCTTTCGTCCAGCCCCGTCGGCGGTTGGATTGCGGTGATAGAAGTCGGTGATAAGGTCAGATGCGTGTTTGACGTTATCTAGTGGTTCCCACGTGCTGTCGCTCATGGGAAAACCTTTCCACTTGATAAGGAATTGGAGCTTGCGCCCTCGGCCATGGGTCCTGGATCCGAGGACTTGTTCTACTTCGAATTCTTCCTCCCGTCGATAAGGTCAGGCGGTGGTCGTGAGAAGTTTGTTCCATGTAGTTCCGTCTCCTTATATGGGGTGAGGAGATTCGCATGGAACACGGGGTGAATCTTCCATGTGGTAGGGAGATCGAGTTCGTACGACACCGCTGATAGGACCTTTTTGATGCGAAAGGGTCCGTGATGTTTAGGGGCTAGTTTGGCGGTGGGGTAAAAGGTACGGAGGTTTGTTCCCTCAAGCCAAACTTGTGTTCCCTCTTGATAAGGGATGAACTGGGTTTTCCCTCGTTTTGCCATCAGTTCCTGTGCATGTTTAATGCAGTCCTGTGCGTGTTGTCGTCTGATGACCATTTCTTCGAGACGTTGGTCCACTGATGGGGTTGACGTGGGCTTCGGCGTCCACGTGGTGCGCGGTTCCCATCCCATAATGAGCGAGAATGGGGAGTGCTTCGTGGTTGCATTGGGCCATGTGTTATGCGCAAATTGTGCCACTGGTAGGGCCTCTGCCCAATTATCCTGCTGCACATTACTCCAATGACGAAGGTATTGTTCTAGCCATTGATTTGTGCGCTCGGATTGCCCGTCCATCTGAGGGTGGTATGCGGAGGAGATGTTCTGCCGGATCCCAAGGACCTGACAGAGCTGCTTCATAAATGCCGACGTGAATCGGGGGTCGCGATCTGTGATGAGTTTTCGTGGGATACCGTAATGTGGGTATACATGTTGGAGATAGAGACGCGCGACTCCTTCTGCGGTGATTGACTCGTTGCATGGGATGAAGATGGCCGCCTTTGAGCAGTCGTGGTCTGTGATTGTGAGGATCAAGTCATATCCTTGTGATTGGGGGAGTTTTGTGATGAAGTCCATTGCTACAACTTCGAATGGTTCTGCGTCCGGGTTGGTGGAGATAGGGAATAGGTGTGGTTTTTGTCGGTGAGGGTTTATTTTGTTGGCTTGGCACGTAGCGCAGCCTTTGACGTATTCTTCCACATCCTTGCGCATGTTGGGCCACCAGTAATCGCGTTGTAAAAGTTCGTATGTGTTTGCGATGCCTGGGTGTCCCATTGCTGGAGTGTCGTGAAAGAAGGTAATTACCCCCCGCTTAAGGTCGTTGTCGCCCACGACAACAAGGGCGTCGTTTTTCCACCATAGCCCATTCAACTTTTTCAAGTTGTGCGGCTCGACCCATCGCAAGACGTCCTTCTCATCAAGGTTCTGCGCTATCTGGGTCCAAATGTCCATATCATGCATTGATGTTTCCGTGGCGCGGATGAAGCGGTCGGCAGGGAGGACAGTGACGTCGTTGTTGTCCTCTTTGCTGAGTGTGTAATCCGCTCATCGGGATAGAGCGTCTGCGCGGCTGTTCTTCGCGCCAGAAACGTGTTTCAACACAAAGTCGTACTCTGAGAGTTCCAGGAACTCGCGGGCAACGCGTCTACTGATTTTTCGCGGTTCCTTCCAATATTGGAGGTTGGCGTGGTCGGTATGGATTATGATTTTATGGGGGGAGCCGACCAAGTATGTTCACCATGCGCGTAGTGCTTTCACCACTGCTAGCAACTCTCTGTCGTAGATGTCATAATTGTGTTCCGCCTGGTTGAGGGATTCAGAATGGAACGCTACTGGGTGCATCTTGTCGTCGGGGCCTAATTGATTCAATACGGCTCCTAGTGCAACGTTTGACGCGTCTACTTCTAGTTCAAAGGGTTTGGAGAGGTCGGGGAATAGGAGGGTAGGTTCGCGTCCGATGCATGCTTTAATGCTATCGAATGCCGTTTGTTCGCTTTGGCCCCAGTGCCAAGGCGTGTCTTTTCGTGTAAGATTGTGGAGTGGTCGGGCGATGGATGAAAATCCGCGGATGAATCGTCTGTAGAAGTTGCAGAATCCCAAGAAGGCGCGTACTTCTCGGAGATTCTTCGGAGCTTGCCACTCTCGAATTCCTCTAACTTTGACAGGGTCCATGCGTACGTTCCCATGTCCAATGATGAGCCCGAGGTATTCGACTTCGTATACTTCGAACACGCATTTTTCGGGTTTGACGTATAAGTCGTGCTCTTCACAGAGGCGGAGGACTTCGTGGAGGAGAGCTTGGTGATGGTCATGGTCGTCGGCCGTGGCAATCAGAATATCGTCCATGTAGACGATAACTTCATTGGTGAGTATGAGTGGTCGAAAGATCCAATCTACCAATGCCTGGAAGGTACTAGCGGGCGAATTGGTGAGACCGAAGTACATGACCAGGGGTTCGTACGATCCCTGGTTCGTTTTAAACGCCGCCTTCCATTCGTCCCCCTCTTTTATGCGGACGTTATTATACCCCCATCGGATGTCAAGCTTTGAGTAGAGGCGTGCAGGTCGGATGCGGTCAATGAGTTCCGGGATGAGGGGTAATGGGTAATGGTTCTTGACGGTGACTTCATTTAGCCGTCGGTAGTCTTGGACAGGTCTTAGTTTCCCATCCTTCTTTTTGATGAAAAAGAACGGGGATGTGTAAGGGGATTTCGAGACGCAAATATATCCCTTCTCGAGTTGTTCGTTGAGGAAGGTTGTGAGCGCCTCTCCTTCGTTTTGGGCTAGGGGATAGACCTTGCAGTCTAACATAGCCGGGGCGTTTGGGAGTAGGTCGATAGCGTGATCCCAGCTTCTAGATGGTGGGAAACGGTGTGACGCTTCCTCATCGAACACCTTTCGATGTTCATGATATTCCTGAGGGACCATCTCTTCGAAGGTCCGCTCCTTCCTCGTGGCCGCCTCTCTTTGCACTAACTCGGATGCTGTCGTGGTTTTCCGTAATAGGGCAATGTGAGGTTCCGGCTCGTCATCCATGAGTTGTTCCCACGCTTCCTCGTCAAGTTGGTACGTCTCCAATGCTCGGATGGAAGCTTCCATCGGCATGGCTTCGTCCAACAAGTGAAGGCTGGAGACGACCACCGGCTGAAATTCCTCATTCAGTGTCGCGTCTCCCCATTTGATCACTGGCTCAAAGGCCGTGAACCAGGGATACCCAAGGATTACTTCGTCCTTTCCTAGGTTTGTAACAAGGAAGCGGAGCGTCTTTGTCTCTTTGCCTACTTGTATGGTGAGGTCGGTGTATTGGGTGATAGCACCGTCCTGATTATGTGTGCCATCCACGTTCCAGATGTGGATGGGTGTCGTAATGGCTCGCGTGGTGATTTGAAGTCGTTTAAGCAGGTTTGCACAGATGAAGTTGTCGGTTGCTCCAGAATCAACAAGAACTTGTCTTTCGGCCGTTGCGTGTGCAGATTTGAATAGAACTGGGATTCGCATAGAACGATATCTGCTATGGTACACGTTTAGGTTTAAAGCTCTAGCCCAGGCCGCCGGGTTCAAGCGTTTAGAAAATCCTCTCTTCCAAATAACTTCTCGACCATCAGGTCGCGCACCTCCTGTGTCTGGGCCGTCATCGCTGCGATCTGAGCGTTAGCCTGCTCATCATTCAACAGTACGCGGTTCGCGTGTACGGTGATAGTAGTGACGGCGGGAGTTGGTAGTGATGAGGTGTTGGGGACGGAAGATGTGTGGGGGGTTGTGGTAGCCTCAGCGATGCATGTGCCCTTTTGTGGACAATTACGCAAGATATGCCCGTGAGCACGGCAGCGAAAACAGTGTCCTTCTTTCTGAAGCTGGGCCTTGTCAGAATCGGTGAGAGCCACATTGGCTCGGGCGCGTCCAACATCCATGGCGTTTGGATCGCGATTCTTGCTGAGGGCTTGGACCCACTGGTCCCGGTTGTGTACCCCCTTTTTCTGGCACGGAGTTCTGCTCTTTCCGAGCCGGTCCTTAAGAACCAAGTATTCAGCCTGTTGTAATCGAGCGGCAGCTTTCCATTCATCCCAGGTGATGGGGTGTTGGAAGCAAATGGCATTGATTACTAACTGGTTGGGAAGCCCGTCCTGGAACAATTCCAGGGTTGTGGCTTCATCGGGATTATAGCCAGCCTTTGTGACTAGGGTCTGGAATTGTGCGATGTATAGGTCGATGTCCTCCCCCTTCATGCTATGGGTTTGGAGTGTCTTGCGGGCTCTGGTTTGTTCTCCCGTGTCGGTATACGCCTGTGTAAAGCGGGTATGGATTGTGTTCCATAGATTTATTTCGTTGTGGTTGACGCCTGCGGCTATTTGTTCGTCCAGCCACCGAGTCTGTTCATCCACCCAATTGTCGACGAGTGGTCCCCTTAAATAGGAGAGGAGGGTCATTGCTCGTCGGTACGGGACTGACAGTTGTTCGACGTCTGGGTTCATTCCTTTGTAAATGGTGAATGCTCGGAGGAACGAACGACTCTGCTCTCTGTTTCCGTCAAACACTGGGGGTGGATTTCCTCCGAGGTGTCCGTTGCCTCCTGGTGCGGGGGGGCTCCTGCGGCTCCTGCTGGTGGGGCTACGCCACCACCGCCGCCACCACCGCCACTGGGCGGGGCTCCCCCTCCACCGCTGGGTGGGGCTCCTCCTCCACCACTGGGTGGGGCTTCTCCTCCACCACTGGGTGGGGCTCCTCCTCCACCGCCACTTGGCGCGGAGCTTCCTCCTGTTCCTCCCCCGCTCGTGAGAGTAGTGTTGGCCGAAGATTGTGTTGGTTGGGCCATTGCGTATGACGGGAACGCTGACGCGGGGAGATTGCTTGTGGGGACGGGAATACTAGGTGATGAATCGCTGGGCGGGTCGATGTCAATTCCAGAGGGGTTACGTGACTTTATAGGCCCGACGTTTAACGTGAGGGGGACTGCGCTGATCGTGTACCACTGTCCTTCAGCTGGGGAGTAATCGATAAACGCCCACAGATGTTTGTCTTCAAGGTAGTGAATTTGTCGGTGTGATTTGGTTGACTGGTCGAAGATAAAATATCCTTCGACTCCTTTGTGTTCTCCCCAGACCGCAGCTCCTTTAATTTTGTCTGAGAGTTCGTCTGAGCTAAGACGGTGGATGTACTCGGGTTTGAACTGGGTTCGGCTTCGACTGGTAGTCGCCACGATGAGAGACTTGACTTAATGTAACGCCACCACAGGGGCGTTGGTACGATGTGTACTTCTCGGGTGTCACAACGGGTCACGGAAGGGCGTAGGTCGATCAAGACCAAGAGCGATGATGCACAAGTATCACTTGGTCTCCCGGGACACAAGGATAATAGCGGGATTAGGGCAGGCTCAAGCGCAAAGGCGAGCGAAGGATCTTAACTCAAGCGCAAAGGCGAGTTCACTAGAAGTCGTGAGACAACTGATGTGGTATTACACAAGAAGTCAAGTCTACCGTACAAGCTAGGTATACGAGACCTTATATAGTAGTACAGGGTGTTTGGTCGGGCCAAACACAAGGCGTGATAATGAGTCTTTGGGACTGAAATGGAACAATGGGAAATCCGGATGTGATATGATAAGGATGCGTGGAGTCATGCGCTCATGGGATCAACTCGGAAATGTGGGGTGGTTTTCGATGGCGCAAACTACCCCTCGGACTGAGTCATGCGTAAGTGGAATCGAAGAAAACGAAGCGGCGCGTGAGAAATGAGAAGCCCACGGAAACTGCGTATTGTACACAGAACAGGGAACAAATGGGAACAGGAAGCGAGATTGTTACAATCCGCCCTACGGCCCGCCCGGAACGACCACTCGGAACCGCTGTCAGACGCTCACAAACGGATTATGCCGAAGAAGAAGCGCAAATCTCAAGACTTGTGGCAGAGCATGCCCAAGCACCCAGAGCTAAGTCACCCGTTGGGTATTATGTATACGGAAGCGCTCAGAAATCTCAGGAATACTGGGAGTAGCACACGTAACTTTAGCACCGCCCGTCACGTGACCCTGGCACGTGACCTGGTCTAGACTCGCACCAGATGGATCCAGATGAGCTTGTGCCTGGACCAAGGCTAGAATGCCTCATGTTTGTAACCTGTACGTGATCGTGCCTGATTTCTGATGAACTGTACGACTCGTGTTTCTTATCTCTGACTCATGCCATGAGGGCCTTACGCCATTGGCTGTCCGTTATCTCTGACTCGTTGTGACTCATTCCTAGGATCCCTGTACTAGGGTTTCGGAGTTCCAAGCTGGGGTTCAAACCTCCTTGGATGTGTATATAGGCTCTGGCTTATGGTCGCTGAAGACCTAAGCTTGACTTCTTGGATTATCCCACCCAACTCCTCTGCTAGCTACCTGAGCTGTTTGCAAAGTAGTGACGCTGTATAGAGGCTCCCTTGGTTGTTAATTCATCTTGTCCTGAAGCCACCTCTTTCCTCATCCCTGCTTCCACTTGCACGCTGTCTGCCTCTGCAACTCTTTCCACTCTCCTCTTTTGCGCCCTTTGTATCCTTTGGGCCACCCTCCTCCGTCTCTCCTCAGAGATCTCACGTGAACGGCTTTCCCAAGTCGTCTTGAAGTGTGACCGTTAGGACCCGACGAGCCTAGCACGCGGTGTTAGAAGGCAACGCCCGGTGGAGCGTTACAGAGATCGTAACAAACGGGCACATCTTGGCCACAACACAAGCAGCACACGGTGCAATGTTGTTTGACGAGGATGATGAGGATATAGAGTAGTTTCATATGCTCGTTGGTGGTAGTTGTACATAAAGTTAGACACAAAATTGATTGTTTTTCTGAACAAGACCTCAAAAGCGTTAAACAACGTCTTTTGTGGTACACTTCCCTGGTTACTCTGCACTTTTGGTGTGATTACGTAAGCAGGGTACGCGTTTTTCCTCGTTTAGGTTCGGTTCGGGGTTCAGACCCTCCCTGAACTGAACTGAACCTATGTGAACCTGAACCCTTGGTTCAGTTCAAGGGTTCGGCCAAACACCCTGAACCGAACCTTTGGTTCAGTTCGGGGTTCGGCAAAAAGGTCCAAAGAACCGAACTGAACCGAACTTTCCCATCACTAGTGAGGGTGTCCACTACTAAGGAGGGGTGATGTGTTGTAGCGTTGTCATGCATGAGTGCTGCCAGCGCTTGGAGGGATCTGGTCAATCCCTTGGGAGCGGAGGCGGTGTACTTCATAATGATTAGCGTAAGGGTACGGAGAAGGGTAAACTGTGTAATGGGGTTCTCCTCAATGTAACAATCCTCGTCTTTCAGCGCTTTTTTGGCCTCTACTGAGGTGTTCAAGGTTTTGGCCCTTTTGGGCTTCACCTGTTCCATGCTTGTTGTGGCGGTGGGAGTGCTAGGCTGTGTACTTGTTTTGGCAGATGATCTGGTGTTTCTGAGGGGCGGATCTGGAGGGGAGCGCCCAGTGGGGCCCGACTTGGTAGTTCCTTTTGGGGTCATACCGTCCGGCCGTGTGCGTTTTGCTTCTAGTGAAGCTTTTTAGGGTAGTGGAGAGGGATCTAGTAGTACTAGTGTGTGTGTGTGTAGTAGGTGCGAGTGTCTGTATGAATTACTTGTGTAGAACAGTTGTCATATATATATTCGTACAGAAATATTAGCTATGTTTAATAGTGGTACAGTCCTAAGACGTTGAAGCCTACAAGCATGAGCTCGGTTCTTGACTCCTTGTAAATTCTGGGCTTGATTCTGGGCCTAAAGTCCCCAAAAGACGGACCGAATAGCAGGCTTTGAGGCCGAGCCGGGCCCGCAAACCACTAAATTAACAGTTGGCCGATTAAAAGGAGGCAGACTACGGTCACGATCGAGGTGCTGCTAGGTGAGAGGGAGTAAGCACACCACGCGGGAATGGCCACGCACCACTCAACCGATACTGTCAATCCACCTCTATACCTGAGGAAATCAGGGGCTTCGTAGTACCCAGCTGAGCATCTAACCGATTGACCCGAGTGTGATTTCCGAAAGAAAAATCCAGCAGACTGTACGCAGGACGGAAGTATTTGTCAGCATTTGCCTTTTTTGGAGGGTCAGTGTAGCTCTAGCGGCTCCGCCTCGGAGTCTGTGCATCAGCTCGCGCTGGCGCTACCGAGCAGCCTGCGCGAGCTCGGATTTCTCTTCTCTCCCTCCCTCACCTGTGATGTCTCTCAACGAGTTGTTGGGTTTTCTTACCGCCCTTCTTTTGTTCCTGTGGCAATTGCCTTTCATTCTCAACTCCTCATGGTTTTGGAAGAAGACGAGTCAGAGGATATTGGACGATGCGTCGTTGCTTCAGCTGGCAGAAGCTTTTGCAAGAAAAATGGATCAGGAGAGGCCCTTAATCGCAGAGAGGATCAATCATCCAGAGACAACACGCAGCGTGAGTCGGTCACAGCTTCATTCCCAGACTAACCTCAATCCAAATTCAGTTGCTCGAGGTGGAAAGGGTTCTTTCACCCGCCTACCACTCCTTTCTGGAGATGCTCAACCCCCTTCGGCCGGCACATCGTTTACCAAGGGAAATATTGATACAGATCTTCGGCCTCGTGGGGTCAGGAAAGATAATCCTACCCGTCTCGCATGTCTGCCGCCGGTGGCGAGACATCGCCCTCAAGACCCCCGAACTTTGGTCGTCTTTTCATACAGATGACTTCACCCACATGATGCCAGTAGCTCTGGGACGTTCCGGAGACCACCTTCTGGACGTTTCCTTGCATACCAGCTGCGACGAGATCCAGCGGCTCGAGCGCATTTTGGAACTCCCCTTCTCGCGCCTATGCTCGCTGGACATTACCGTCACAGGACCATTCACGGACGAGGTCAAGGGTATATTCTCCCGTTGCCGAAGCCATGCGTCCGTACTGAATGAATTTTCGCTTCGGTTCGATTTTGACGCTACAATTCCTCAGCCGGTTCCTTTCGACGAAAATAATTGTTTTTCCATGCTTTTCAACCGAGAAGTGCCAGCTATTTCCAACCTGTTCCTCCGGAATTTACATCCTTGGCCACCCCTTCTCTCTGAACGGCTCAAATCCCTGACACTCACATCCATCTTTATCTCAGCCGACGAACTATACCCCGCCCTTCGATCCGTTCCCAATCTTGAGACCCTCGCCCTTCTGAACACCATTTCAGTCCTGTCAGAAAATTTCTCTGGACCTGATACCATCATTTCCCTTGACCGCCTGCGCGCACTATATATCCATCAGCCGCGTGGGGCTCTTAAACATCTAAACCATCTCCTAGGCCATATTACAATTCCGCGCCTCGATTTGGCTTGTGTCTTCATGTCTGACAGCGCTGTTGTCGATGATGATATACCCGAGAGCCCAGAAAACTCGTACAGAATGTTCAGGACAGTCACCGAGTTGGTCATGCACCTAGACAGTCTACCAGAGTCTCAGTTCTACTTATACGGAGTGCACGAAGACAGCCTCGCATTCTCCTTCTGTCTCCCGACCACCGCTATGCCCCGTATTTTCAACGCCTCAGGCCTCTCCGTGGGCACTCTTTCTGCCAATATCTCTCAGGTGACCCGATTTATCTTGCGTGGGGACGACGCCAATTCTACTGTCTCTGCGGACAATCTCATCCACGTTTTTCGATGTTTACCGGAGTTGGCAACTCTGGTCGTAACAGGGATGCCCTTGGACAATGTTGTTACCGCCTTGAATCGGTTGCGGGACGAATCTGAGCGCCCTGTCCTTCGACACCTGCGCAACTTGTATACCCGCGGAATTGGAGACAACAGCCTAGCCCTAACCCGCTTCCTTGGACAGAGGCTGGAGCCAGAGCTTCCTGTTCCACAGGTTGTATGCGCGGCGTCGCTGAAGAACACCGTCGGTACTAGATATGGAGATATCAGAGCGATCGAAGACCTCAAGTCTGGAGAATTTCCGAAGCCATTTGCAGTTCCGGAGCCTATGCAACAGTTTTTCAAGATGAATCTTGAAACGGTACGCGTTGTTCATCCAGTCTTGAGACCAATACACTTACAAATTCGAGGTAGAGTCAGATGGACTGGATACTCAAACGACGCAATTGGTCTTGAACAAACTATCTAATTGTAGCCTATGGACGCACATGCTTCGCAAACGCGAATCACTACGTGGATTTTGTAATCATTCGCTACTCGCGCCAAGGTGACGCATCAAATTGGGTATGCCAAGAGTGCACACCATTTCGATTGGTTCCACGCACTTGCGAAACTATATTACGTCCCCCCGTTGTACCATTTAGGGTGTACTCGTACATAGTCCAGAACATGGATTGAAATGAAATTTTATCATCGCGTCTCGTTAGTGGGTCCAGTAAAGGTGCTCCAGTGTCCCAACTCAGCAGGCGGTGAAGACAGCCCTATTCATGCCGGAGGGGTCTCGAGAAATCAGTTCCAATTCCAACGGTTCCTCTCCATGAGCCAATCCAGTTCATTCTGTACAAGAGAGTCAACCCAACTCCCCCGAGAGCGGGGGCGCGCACTCACCCATCCCAAGTTAAGCTTCAAAAACCCTTGCATGGACTCGGGGACGGTTAACGGCCTGGGGAAGCCCTCGGCACCCAAGTCCTCGATGGCCTCGACTTCCCCGAATCGCGACCCAACGGAGCCCTTCAAAGACGCAGGGCAGACGATGCGTGGGTTGGGGAGCCCCGGCTCCAGCCGCTGGCCCATATAGCGCATGAGCGCGAGGGCGTCCGTGCCGATGCCGCGTACGTAGAGACTGCGGAGCTGCGGGAGAACTGGGGTCTGCAGTTCGTCGCGGAGGCGGGCGAGCGCGCTGACGGCGTTGTCGAGCGGCATGCCCGTGACGACGAGCGTATCTATCGCGGGGAGGGAGCGGAACACGTGCGTCAGGTTGTCCGCCGAGATGGTCTGGTTCTCTCCGTCCGCGCGCAGGACAAACTCGGTCGTGGTGGACGTGTCGACTGAGATGGGCCCGAGGGAGACGGCCCCCGCGCCGAATATCTGTGGTATGGCGGCGGTCGGGAGACAGAGCGAGATTACGAAGGTCTCGCCGTGCGCCCCGTGCAGGTAGAACTTGGACGCGGGCTCGCCGTCTAGCTGGAGGGCCAATCTCGTGAGGCGGTGAGACAGCCGGACCGGGTGCGTTAGAGTCGATATGAAGTCGTCGTCTAGGGTGTCGCACTCCCCCATCAGAATACACGCGAGATCCAGTCGCGGGAATTGTAGGTGGGTCATCAGGTGCCCGAAATGCTTGAAAGGGCCCCCAGGCTGGTGTATGTACAGAGTATCCAGCCGGTCCAAGGATATTGGATCCGAGGTACCTGCGTAGTCGTCTGAGAGGGTAGAGATGACGTTTAACAATGCGAGGAACCTCAGGTTGGGCACGGCTTGGAGGCAAGGGTACAAGTCATTCGCCGACAGGAGGAGCGATGCTAATGTGAGTGTGGTCAAAGTTTCAGACAAAGGAGAAGTCCACGGACGTAGAGACTTGAGGGACAGAGCGGATAGCATGGGGTGTTCCCTACCAAACAGACTACTGAAGGCGTCTCCCGCCTCTGGAGACTCGGGAGCAGGAACCTTGGTATCATGATCGAATCGGATTGAGAAAGTGGTCAACAGCGGTGCGGGTTTGTGAAAATGAGAGAAAGCTTCCTTGACAGCATCTGTGAAAGAGCCTGATATTGTCACGTCAAACGAACGTAAATGCGAGGAAGCAGCTTGAAGATCGGTAAGGAGCTTCAGGCGGTGTGTGTCATCAGAGCTTATGGACACGGAGATATCGAGGGGAGCCCCCTGAGACCGTTCAATGAACATGGGGAGCATATTTGTAAGATCGCGATCCCTCAAGGACGTCCACAGCTTCGGGGTGCGCAGTGCGATGTACCTCCACCGACGACACGTATGCGTCAGAGATACAACCTCCGCCCCCGTCCCGACGAGTACAAATATTTTTGTCAGAATGTCTCGGGGAACCTGGTGCACCTGTCGGGAGGGGGACAACAACTCCGAGACGGCATGAAACGCCGGCGAAAGTACGGCCTCTGTGGCCAGCAACTTTGCAGTCAAAGTCACCACTTGAGCAGCGTTGGGATAGTGAACGACACACACTTCCTGCGAGATGACGGGGTCCAGGAGCCTGTCCTGTCCCATGGCTGCGCGATCGCGAGTTATCTTCCGAGAGATGGCCTCCGCGAGGCTCAGTAGAGACGCATCATCAAGCGCCGTGCCGACTCGGGTGGGGCGAGGGCTCGTTCGTGGGGCCGTACGCGGGTTATCCTGCCGCGACGGCAGCCACACCGCGATTATGGCCGCCCAACACCTGGAAAGGAGCGTCGAAATCATCGCTGCGCTGCGGGAACGTGGTGGGCCACCCCCGACCGTGCGTGGGAGTCTTGGAAGACCAACTCCATTTTTGAAATATCGCGGATCGTCAGCGAGTGGGTTCTCCAGGTGAAGGTGAACTCCTAATGTGGATCCCGCAACTAATACAAGGCCATTTTTTATCGCCCGAGTAATATCTGGGTTGCTGGAAATATGAAACCTGCAGTGCCTCGATCTTTTGACTTCGTAGGGTTGGATTAGTACTTGTAGTATTTACACCTAGATAGAATTCTATCTGGAACTACTACAGTAACTTGAATCAGTGGATTTTCTTTAGGCGTGATGTGACGTGCTTCAAGTTGAGAATAGTTCATTGGGGCAGTACACGCTGACAACTAGGTAATGAGAGTTGGCGTTGTCGAGCGATAAAATCGCCGACGCACACAATAACCAGAAAAGTAACAACGGCCATCTCCCGTCGCCTCTCATGTGAACCGGATGACAAAGAACATCACCAAAAACGCGATCGCTACGACGAGGAGACTCGATATCGTCAGGCAAGTCGTTCCGAGTGCCTTCCCGCGGTGATCCCGCAGCCGCAGCCGCTCCCGCTTCATCACGTCCAGGTTCGCGCCCACCTTCTCCTCCGCGACGCCAAGCACTCCCTGATCCGCCGCCAGCGCGCCGGAGAAGTGCTCCGCGTTCCGCCGCAGCTGGCCCGCCATCTGCACTAGCTGCGCCGCCAGCTCTTCCTGCAGTGCCGTGCTGTTCTGCAGCAGCGCAGATGAAGACGCCGCGTCGCCCCCCGTGTCGCGCGCGCCGATTGTAGACGGGGTCCGATCCGGCGGCAGAAAGGCAGCAGACTCGTCAGCCGAGCCAAGGAGCAGGTCCACGTCCGCAGCCGCGGAAGCCTCCGTATCCTCAGTCTCAGTGGTAAGAAGACTCGACGTGACCTGTGAGGGTGGTGCAAGGCGTTGGACAGTTGGCAGATCAGGTTTTCGGGTGAAGGATGGGGATGGGCGCGGTACGGTAGGAAGGAACAGCTCTAGACGCGAAGGCTCAGGAGCGACCCGCTGCAAAAGAAGGGAAATTAATAATGGCATTCTGGCATACACATGGCGACGTACCTCGTTGACTGATAGCATATAGGCGTCCAGCCTGTCCAGCAGGCCACGAATGTCCACGAGGCGCTTCCCGAGCTTTCTGCGCATTTAGCTGGTCGGTGCCAAAGTTCCCTTGTGTTTGGATTCTGGGAAGTGGTGAAGAGCACTCACACCGAAGGTTGAATCTGATTGTCAAGCTCCACGTTTCCCAGTAGTTTTCGGGCGTGCTTCAATTGCTACAAGCTATACATTGAGTTTCTTACGACGAGGCAGGGCCAAACAAGGGACGAACCTGTAGCACTCTCTCCGATTGGAGCCATTGCGTCCAGCTGCGTTCCGTATCCCAGTCTGTTTCGTTGACGGATTTGTCGAGACGCCGCACAAGGCGGACGAGGTTCACCCGGTCGTGGACGACCTGTTCTTTGACTGTCATTTTGGAGAGAAATTACGGGATGTAGAAAAAGAGGAGAGGATATTGTGAGTCAAGGAGTGCAGCCAGCAGGTAACTTCGCCGTGCCGCAGCGGTGGCGGTTGTGTGTAGCGTAACGTAATCACATTAATCACCGTGACATATGGTGACTGACTGCCACTGGCAGTGAAGATATCATGCAGATATAATGCATCATGATATCTTCTCCCGTTCCTCCAGCGAGTCTACTGAATACCGCAAGGGATGCCGCGTCGCAAGTTGCGAGTGTTCAACGTTCAACCTCCAACATCCAGCGTTCACCCACACTGCTCCGCTCTGCCGCAAGTCTACCTCTTGTCCTGTCCCGATCTCACAATGAGTTCATGACCGCGGCTGATGTCAGAAGTCCAAGAATAAAGAGGACATGGAGGCCGAGGGCTAGTGGACCGTTATCGTTATGATAATCCGAGTCCGACCGGGACATTCGATCTCTATCGCGTTTTTTGTGAGTTCCCGGAGACAATGCCAGCCGCAGTATTATAGCTAAAGTTGAGCTCGTTTGTGCGCAATACGACAGGTAAATACCCTGCATGGTATAGGCCCGTCCGTGTGTGGAGACCGATTGAAGTATGTCTCACCTTATTCTAGAACACAAGGTTATTTTTGGACGATCGAAAGGTGTCCCTCTGCGCTATGCCCAAACGGTAGGCGTTGCAAATCATTTTCTCCAGGAGCTTCATGGCACAGCGCTCGGCGCGGGGAACTATGCCCGAAGGGCTTACAATGACAGGGACGCTGCGTTCGCCAACCCCTCCATCGCAGACACGCCAAGAAACGCGCTCAACCGGAAGCAGTGCGGGAGCTGTGACATGTGCCTGCAGGGCCAATCTCATCCGTTTTCGTACTGGTAATTGTGGTCAGTAATTCCAATTGGAGACCAGTGGCGCGAGTGGACAAAAGACCACAAAATATTTTTGCCTGAGTGGGATATCAATTGGCGATGAATGTGGAGACGGTGCGCAGCAGTAGGGCCTGAGATAGAGACGAAGTTGCGACGTTGTGATTGGGAGGGCGCGGCACCATGGAAACATAGATTTTGAGGGGCGTAGCCTTGACAAGAAACGGCTATATTCAAGGTACAAGAGTAGTTTTTCCACGCTTGGGGCCATCCAATTAGGAGTGTCGCACCGAAATCGATTGTGAGAAGAATACAGTACTTCACTAAATGGGAGAGATACAGTTTGCCAATATAGCAAACCTAAACTACCGGCGCGGGCCAAGAAACTGTGATGGAGTGACAAGGCGACTTGTGAGAAATCCGCATCACCCAGTGTGTGAATTACAAGGACCAGGAGACTGTCCTGGCAAGCGCTCATCTTCAGATACTCGTAACTTAAGCAGACTCAAGGGCCAAGATTACCCGATGGGGGGCGAGGAGACAGAAGCACCCATGAGAGACCGCATTTTGTGTTGTGAGCGAAGCATTGTCGTGAAACGCGTAAGAAGCTGCGCGGCCTGCGCCTGGTGGAGAATGTGCACGCCGACTTCCGCCCCAGTAACCCAATGAAGCTGGAGTGGTTAATTCTATCAAACCCTCGCCCAGCGATCCATCTAGGTGTAAGGGCAAACTTGTGAGCTGACGTGGTATTGGACGATGACTCGGATCTAGTTAGACGTTGCTGGCAAGCAGTGCATCATGGCATCCTAGCATCCGATGATCCCCCCGGCCTGGGCGCGACTGCCACAAGAACCTTTCAAGGTCGTATACATTAGCGGGTCATGGTGGACCCTTGTACTTCGCATGGGAACTTCGCATGGCAAGACGTGTCGTGGTTCGTTCGAGTTCGGATGCGAATGCGATCAATCGGATGGTGGAGCGACGGTTCAAAATAAAGAGGGCTGATTGAAGAGAACCGTAGTTGGCAGGAATACAGTAGGTCGAGAACTCAGATTCAAGTCATGGCTAGTATTGGCTACTGCCAGCTAGTAGAAGCTATCAATCATGTGTCAGCAACACCATACCGGCGCAATACCGTATCCGGCGGCATTCTCTCCCAACTGCTCAGTAGCTTGATTAGACACTTTGGACCCTACTTTGGAGCTTTGGAGCCTTGTAGCACTCGTGACAAATATCCAAAATTCGGAAGCAACGTATCTTATCTTTGGGGCTGAGGCAACGAATGACCGAAGCAGGTGACCAACGCTGTACATGTCCGCGGACGCTCAGGTGATACACTAGTCTACGCGATGCTCGGGTACCTGCTGGCATGTCGCACGCATTGCACTAGATGCTCGGTGCCCCCCGGACGGAATCGAACAGTCGTGTCAGCTGGGTCGCGCCCTTTCATGACCCAACAATTGCCTTAGGTCAAGATGTAGTGATCATGTCATGTTCTACCCGCGGGAGTGGAAATTAGTCGAAAACACGGGCGCGTGTGGAGGGCAGATGACCCTATCAGGTGGGCACGGACTCTTGTCCCCTCCAGTATTTATGAGCCCAGCCCAGGTCACTAGCGGCGGGGAAGGCCCATTTACCCTGCCAATGAGCCATGTCGATATAATTTGGCCCCTCCCTGCATTCCTCTTCCCGCCACTCGCGACGACGTCCAACTATCATCTCGTACAAACCCTTGGGCTTGGGAACTCCCGCCTTCCACTCACACCCTAGCACGTCGTCCCCTTTGGGACTCGCGTCGCACGTTTGGTTCAACTGTTTTTCCTATGTCCCGGGCACAATTGGCCATATCAATGTTCCACCACCAGCATTTCTCTCGCAAGCAACCCTTTCGTGGCACGCCGTTCCCGCCACCACTCCCACCTTGCCGGGTCGGCCTGTGACCCTTCTTCCCGAATCGTTTGCTCCCCGATCTCACCACGGATCTTCGTCATGACCACGAAGGACAATGCGGCAATTCCATCTGTTCATCACTCCTTCGGTCGCGCGACGGTTCTGTCTTTGCGTCTGTCGTCAACGCAACAATTTTTTTGTGATTACTGTAGGTCTTCATCAGGTGAGGAAGCAAAGTTCATCCGAACATTGATTTGGATTTAGATATTTGGCTGAGTCGTCACCGAGACCGAGGATCGTCAATCTGACAAAAACAGGACACATCCGCTGCGCAGGCCAGTAAACGCTCCAGACGAGTGTCCAGGGGTCTTCCCTGTCCCTTCGGCTCGTAACTGCTCCCGGCCGATGTCCCATTGTGGAATACCCCAGTCTGTCAAAAGGCTGTGGCCCTGTCGGGTGTGGGGCTCCCAACAAACAAACAACCACCAATCTAATCAATCTCCAATCAATTTTCAATCTCGCCGAAAACCAACAACCCTGAGCGCTATTTTGGAGTGCCTCAGCGAATCAAGTCTCTACCTTACACTGCCGGTAACGGACGGAACTCCTGCCTGATGGCAGTCAGTAGTCAGCGCCACCATGTACTCCACCAGCACCCGCGCTGGCAGTACCTCGTTGGCTACCAAGGACCTTCAAAAGCAAATTTCTGCTCCCAGAAATATCGTGCGCCCTGGGACCAGGGCGTAGACCGTGACAAACCCCCCGGACCTTACGGCCGAAGATTTTGCACCTATTTTTTTTTTGGTTGCGCCCAACCCGATCTGAGGTGTCGGCCTTACTCGGCAAAGCCCAATTACAGTAGACAAATGCGACGAGAAGATTGGAAGGGTTGCCTGGATGGGGCAGTGGAACGCGCAAAGGTAGGCTTGATCCTTATGGACACGGCCATGCCGACCGCGATGCCGGCGCCACAGTGCATGTGCGCATGCGTTGTCCAACTGAGCTCGTTATGTGTCCGCGGAGGCGTTCCCGGTTCTTTTGCTCTCGGTAGCCTGCTGGCGCACGGGTGTGGGTGCCTGCGTGCGTCCGTGTGACCTCCCCAAATCCTTCGCCTGTTAGCTAGTTCTGTTCGAGTCTTGCGATGTTCCAGCGCTAGATAACATACTCACGCTCAGGATCTGACTCGGACGCCTGGCGCCTCTTCCACAGAGTCTGGCCGAAAGGCTCCGACCGGCGGCGCTGTATGGATGTTACTTGGTGCATCAGAACCCCCTATTACGTGCCGAACACCATTACAAGTGGTGTTGATAAGGCGTAGCCCCACCACCCTACCAGGTCCTATCTGTCTGTCCTGTTACCCTTCTTTATGACCGGCGCATCAAAAGAAACACCCAGCTGTAGTCGGCAATCGTGTTCCAATTTGGAATTGACAAGGACGGAAGAGGGTGATGTCCTTCCTGTCGGTTGCTCGATCTTCAACGCCCTGTCAAGTCTTCCCGTCTTCGTTCCTCACCCTTTTCCCCGAGTCGGTGCCGTTTCATCATATTCTCTCCGTATTTGCCTCAGGAAGGAAACCTTGAAGAGTCGCAGAGGCCTTCTGATAAGCGGGTTCCCAACCACGGTAATCTCAGCGTGTAACTCGTTTGCTTGGCGTTTTGACCTTGTGCAGGCCCGTCCAATAGTGTGCTCTCTCGTCTTCGTCTTCGTCCTTGTCTGGCAAACGAAAGTACGATTCTTTGGTCGCCACGCGGCGCTCTCCCCCGGACCTCTGCGCTTCGCGTTCTTCGGCTGGCTTCTGTCCAATCAAAGGGAGGTGCGTGTGTATTGCGCTGAGCCACAGCCGTGGTGTCTGAGGACCGCCACATACAACTTGCTCGGAAGCTTCTATAGATGTGTGATACGCCATAGCCTAAGTACGGACAAAGGCACACACCGCCTGAGGCAATGAAATGTAACTCCTGGAATTGTAGCCAGTACGGTTGAGGCGGTATGGAGGAGAAACCCTTCCTTCCTTCGATGCGGTGCCGTGATATGAAAATCGGTTGGGAATGAGGCGAACGAAACGGCAATGTGCGCTCTCGCCTTCACAGAAAGGCCCCACACAACTCCACAACCTTGGCGCAGGGGTGGATCCGAATCCACCTTGCACTGGATTGCACAATCTGGCCACGCCTGGACAACCCTGGCGTGAAGCGAAGTACAAGGCAAAGCCGAAAGGAAAAAATAAAATGTCAAATCTTACGCAAACATTTGCGCTTTTTTTTTAGGTCTTGTCGTGGGGTTACCCGTAGCCGAGTGTGAGTCGAAGATTCTGACCCCACCAAAGCAAGGTTGCCCCGCAACTTGAACCGGATGCGTCTTCGCTCTCCGCTCTCCGAACACCTCCCCTCCGACCTGGATAATTTCTTACTACGTACAACCCCGCAGTACGTACACGGGTGGTCCTAACGCGGACTATGCTCGCCCTTTGTCCAGACTCCGAACCCCGTATCCGACTTGCCAAACCTAGTTCTGCTCCGCTCCCACCCCGCCGATTGACGTCGCCCGCACCCGAAACGCACGCATGCCCACTATCCAAGCGTGCGCACAGGCATGTGCGTTGCGTGTGCGTGGGTGCGTCGTCTTTTTTCTCGCACTTCTACATGTGACGTCGTTGTTTCTTGTCGCTTCTATTCGCTAGAATGGAGTGGGGGAGGTGTGAAATACGGCCAGAGGTTCTGGTGGGATGACCTAGAGTGCTTGAAAAGGGCGGTCGCGGGCAGAGGCACGCACCAATCGCTAGCGGTTGGGGAACACGTTTGTACGTCCTTTCGTTCATTGTTTGTTTTGCGTAACTAATTCCCTGCATCAATCGGCCGTCCCCACCTTTCCCTAGGTACGAAGCGGACAGAGAGAGGGAAACAAATTGCCCGTCGTATCGTACGTTTCGCTTTTTTGTTTTTGTTCTCATTTGTACATGTGCAAGCAGCGCCAACGTTTGCATTCTTCCCCCTTTTGATGTGGACTTTTGCGCAGCGTGTGCCTTAGCTGTCTATCACATCACACCGGGAACAGAAGAAGCAGGAGACTGTCAAAGTTTTGTTTGAAAATGTTGTGTCGTGTTGTATGTGTGTAAATGGGAAGGTCGTCCTTTCAGTGGAGAGCCAGGCATGCCGTCGGCAGCTTAGTTTCCCAGCCTGAGGCAAGGGCATGCGTACGTGTCGATTATGGGGTCTCTCAGGTACAGCATCATTGGACCGACATCGGGACTCCTTCCACGGCATGCGACGACGTCATTCGGCATTTCCAGAGCCACATGTCGTTCGGGTTAAAAACTTCGAGCAATCAACTTGCAACAAAAACAACAAAACCATATTTTATACGGGGCAATCCCAGGGCAGGGAAACAAAAGTGACCAGTTTACCACATAACGTGGCATCTGTTGGGGATCGATTAAATGGTACGGGTGCGGTAGGGACTCGGATATAGTAATTAAGCGGCTGAAGAGTGTTGTACGTACATCACAGTACGCGACTGGAGGCCCTTGCGGCAGGGGACGGTGCCGGGGCCAAGACAGTGGCGGGCCCGACGTCATTGACTCAAACAGCGTGAAGGACGGAGGATCTTCGCCGGACGCGGGGTCAACCCGAACGACATTGTCCAAAACCTGAATATTTTTATCTCCAACATACACAATCCCTCTCTCATCTCTCAGCACAGGTCAAGGCGACGAAAATATTGTGTAACGTCAGAGGGTCGGCTATAGGGTTCGATCGTTGCTGTCATGGTATCGAAATGTGCGTGGGGAGGAGGTAGCTTACGAGCTGATCACTAAGAGCTGTCGCCGCAAGGGGCGTCACGTAGAGCGTCTCGATTGGGCTGGAATTCGGGAATTCTGGGACAGCGTGGTTCGATTGATCTGCTAAATAAAGTGGGGAATCCGGGGAGGGTGGGGAAGACCGAGGAGCAAAAACTCAAGTGAGATAAGTTATTTGTCGCGCTGGCATTGGCGTGGACCGGACTGTGCGGTGGTATATAGACTAAACGGGGCGGGGAGAAAGCGGGACTTAGCTGGAGGGCGGGGTGGCGTCGGCGAAGGGGGAAGAACCAAAGTGGAAGGACGAACGGAGGAGTGATGATCCGGGCCCGATTACGGGACAGTGGCGAGGACCCCGGATGGACGAGCGGACCGGTTCAGGAATTGAATTGAAATATAATCTCGCTCACTGTTTTGCGATTGCGCCCCCCACCGCCAAACGCATACATCTTCATTTCCCTTGGCCTACCCTTTCTCTTTTCCTTTCGCCTTTTCTTCCCCTCTCCCTCTATCCCCTATCAACTTAAAATCTTTTGACAAATTTTGAAAAATAAAAATAAAACTTCAATCGGAAAGATCACCGATCTTAATGGCCTTTTACCAGGCTTCGTCGTATAAACCTCAAATCAGACAAGAGGGCTTTCATCTTCCATCCCCTCCTCCATCTGTACCTTCCCCCCCTCCTCAATCCCAATTCGACCCAAACGCTATGTTCATGCCGCACTTCCTCCCTGATTCCTTCCGAAAGGCACACACAGACTCGTCTCAACCTTCCATGGATTTTACTGAGGAACTCGCCAGTCTAATGGCTAACTCTCCTCAGTCCGCCCACCAGCACCACCCTCATACTCATCACCACCAATCTCATGAACGTTCCACCCACTCCCCGGACGCATCTGAACGATCCTCTCATAGCCAATCTCACCAGCAGCAGCAATATCGCCACAACATCTTTGACATCTCTGCGCCACACTCTTCTTACCAGCAGCATCAGCAACCTCAGCAACCTCAGCAGTTCTCTCTCCCGACCCAACTCCCCCCACTTGCCACTCCCTTCCACGAAGCTTACTCCAGTTCCAACCCGAACTCCTCCGGCCAAGCACCGCCACACTATAGCGGTGGCCTCCCCGCCATTTCCTCCTCCCTCAGATACGACCCACGAGAACCCCCGCCTTCCGCATACCATCACCCTGTTGATTATTCTCGTTCCGAGTCTGCGGATGCCCGCTCTCGTTCCCGCTCTCGTCCACCTACTGCCACCGAGCCACCGTCTACCCACGGGGGTCCCACACGCACCGCTCGTCCGAAGCGCGGCAGCGTCAGCTCCGCCTCCCCTCCGCGGCATGGCCCCCACCCACATGCGATCCTCATCCCCTCCCACCGCCAGTCCTCCTCAGGCCCTCCCCGTTTCCCCACTCTCTGTACACTCGGCTAGCACATGGCATCAAGAGTTCTCTCTCCCGACTCCCGACAGCCTCGGAACTGGCGCCTTTGGCAGTTTTGGCACTCCTGGTGCAAGCGGGATTAGCCCGAAGGACATTGGAACAGATCCAGCTCAGGATGCAGCCGCCAAACAGTGAGTCATACCCATACTTCTTTTCTTTTTGCTCAGGATGAGAGACAATCTTGTTCCGTCCCCAGGGCGATAATCGCAAATGAAAAACGCCGACGGCGCCGTGAGAGCCACAATGCGGTTGAGCGACGTCGTCGGGACAACATCAATGAGAAGATCAGTGAGCTCGCGACCCTCATTCCTGAGTGTATCCTAGATCCTGGCGGTACGCCACTTTATCTATTTTTGTCCCCTTGAATTCATTCTGAGTGAATCGGCCCCGCTCCCATTCAGCGTCCACGCAAACTCCGACTTCCCCCACACCAGACGATGTCCTGCTAGGAAATCTGATTCCAGAAGGCGCGGCCCAGACCGCAGCAGGCGAAGACTCGGGAAAAAGCGAGGGGGCTGGAGAGACGGTCGTCAAAGCGAACAAGGGCATGATTCTGCGCAAGAGTGTGGAGTACATTCGGTGTGTCAACTCTTTTTTGCCTTGGGCGCTACTTGTATGCTCATACAGAGACTCGTACAGATACTTGCAACAGCTCGTTATGGCACAGGCAAGCCGCAACCGCGAGCTGGAAGCGCAGATCGGTGCGTTGCGTCCGGGAGAGTCGCCTCCTAACATCGCCTCTTCGCACCACAACGGTACCCACTCCTCCATCAATGGCAACGGAAGCGCGGCAGAGGAGCTCGTTTTACATGACGACATACACCATGTCGGCTCTGGCAAGTGGGAACACGCACTCAGCTCCCTCGCGGAAAGTGAGAGTGATGATGTCGACATGGAGGCTGAGAGTGTAGCTTCGGCCGAGCGTGGCCGACAGCGGCACCGCGTGGGTCTTGGCGAGGATGTGCGCGTCAAAGAGGAGGGCATGGAAGTTTCATGATGTCCCTTGGCGCTACCTCTCTCTCTGTGGACGGGTCAACCATTACTGTACGCCTCAAAAATCACCATCATTCATCTTGGTCTGTGCTATTTTCCTACGCGGCCGGCGACGCTGCTACTGTACCACCACCGCCATTACCAGCAAACAGGTTGTACATTAATCTCTTTCTTTCTCTTTCTCTCTGTCTGGCTTATTTATTCCCTCACGTCATCGCTGTGCTATTAGTGCTACTGACGGATCTGCTTGTTCACTCTGCTTACCTTTCCTTCCTTACTGTATGACCTTGAATTGGACGTCGATTATTACCCTTGCGACGCATACTTGGCAACCTCCTGATTGACTAGTGATATCATCATCATTATTCCATTACATGACCTCGATGACGCGCTATCTAACCTATTTTCGGCACGCGGAACGCCGTTTCCGCCAGGGGGGGAGGGCTGAGGGGAGAGTTGATCTGGGCGAACATGAGCTACCCCCGTTGTTGTACGTATCGTCTTGAAGATCAATAGTTTAATGAAAGCAAAAAGGAAAGGAGAAGGGGGGAGGAGTGCCCTGCCCCGACCTGCTTGATCGCGATCGCGGCAGGTTTTTGGGCTCATCTCATTGCGATCCCTTGCATGCGTTGCGTGCGCCCCTTGCATCGCTAATGGTCGCCTGACGCGATCTGACGCACCAACCCTCCAGAGGGATTTGATCCGCGCGGAGTAGTCGCTTGCGAACCAAAAAAAAGAGAGGAGCATACAGTTACGCCTTGTCGGCCCTTGGTACTTACTACTCGCACGATGCTCCACTATACTGTAATCTTCTAATGATGCAGCGCTGTATTCAATTTATTTTGGTCGCACATGCTCAGACGCCTCGATTCCCACCTGGTCTCTTTGGGATCATTTTTGAGTAGACGAAGGAGAGACGACCCCGGTTTTGCAACTTGGTTCTGCGAACGTGTTTCACGTTCACGGGAACTTATTTTACCGACAGCATTTATATTTTAATCTGTGATCGACCAGACGGTTGGATGGGTGGGTCTGGAGGTGGGTGGTAGAACAGGAGCAGACCCCAGCCTTTCTTTCTCTCCGCAGTCCGCGGGCAAACGGGTTCTGAGGCGCTCGTTTAGACATACAGTACCATCAAGATGGGCAAGGGCGATCGAGTTTGTGGCGTTTTATTGCGTCGCGCTTAAACTTGTCCATGCGGTCCAAAAAGTTGATGGAAGCGGCTGAAAAAGACCGACCTTGTAGAGATTTTTCTGATGTGCCGCACCTCGGATACCGTGGTACTAATTTACTGTTGTGTTGTCGGTCGTCGGTCATAATATAGTACAGGGCCGCGTGCATCTATGATAGAAACAGAAGAGCTCGCAATTCCGGGACTTTTTCCTTATTTTCGGAACCCCCAACACTGCAACGGGGCAACAGTTTCGCCGGTCAAGCGCAGCAAATCAACTTTCTTTAGGAGGTAAGGTAGGAGTCATCAGGAACCCACTACCCTTTATGAATAGTTTATGCCTCTTCTCTTTCAAAAAAAAATTGATAAAAAAAAACACAACAGGAGACAGAAAGGTGACCTTATTTCCTTCAAGTCTCATGTAGTACATTTTTCCCTTTGTGACGAGTGAGGGAGGAGATAGGAAATGTTTAAATCAGTTCCAGATGACTCCTACCTCACTGCAAAATGGAGGTTTTCGGACCTGAAAAACCGAAAGGCGCTGCTATTTTGAACTTGACGCCTACTGTAGCGCCGGTACCAGTACAGTTGGAATGTTCGGAAGTTTGGTCCGGGGCATGCGTGGCTGGGGCGTGCGGGGTGCGTATGGCGGCAGCACGTTGATTTACCGATATGACGACAAGGCTGCTATAATGGTGATTACTCCGGGGTCTCCGGGTGAGTGAGGCACCGGAACATGTAGAGAGTGTGTTGTTAGAATGCTGTGGTTGTCGTTATTGTGGTGGTGGTGGTGGACAATGTGTGTTTCAGTCCCTCTTTTTGTGGCGTACTTCTTAGTTCGATCTCAAGTTTCCATTTCTGCTTTCAAGTGTTTCGATCGAATGGCTTCGGCTGACATCGGTATGTATCAGTGACGTGCAGGAGCAATACAGGCATGATGCAGGCGTTGCAGACCCGAACCAGTGGGGCATGCGCAACCACTGGCAAGGGTTACGCATCAATGAACCACCGGCAGAAAAAGGTTCCGGACACCGTGACGTCTTTTCCTTTCAAGAGCAAGGCAATTTATTTATTACGCGCCTGCGGTTAGTCTTGGCGCGCGACATGCTCGCCTTTACAAACAAACGGATGAACGCAAATCCGGCAAAGGCGCGGTAGGTCACGATGGTCTCTGCCTGTCTGGAGAACTCCTAATCCCAATCCAACATTGATCCCAGAGTACGCCGTTGGACGCGCCCCCGTGCACCCCCACACCCACGACTCGTTGCGATATGCACGCGCTGGCGGGACCATTCCGCAGAACGTCATGCACGCACAAATGGAGCGCATGTAATGAACACCGTTGGTCATGCGCAGCACACACGTACCGTAATCTCGAAGAAAATTGTACACTGACGGTTGTAGATGTCCCTCGTGACCGCCACTGAGTTAAGTTGAAAGGAGGAGTAAAGGCCTCGAGGAACGATTGAATGGGGGAATGACGTGACACGGAGTCATCCATTCCCCCACTCGTTTTGATTTGTGAATACTAACAAGGGAGGCGTAGCCCATTGCACATCACAGACTCACTCATCCCCGTCTGCATTTGCAGAATCACTTGGATCTGCCGGCGCTCGTGGTGCGGAGCCCCGCACCTTCCTCGCATCACCCGCATCCCTTTTACAAAAAATTTCCATCGCCCTGCACTACAGTACCCCCTCCACCGATTCCACAGCCCAACACTCACACCAAGAACAACGCACAGGTCTGGCCAACCGGCTCTTGTCTATCTGCGAAAGGCACAAGGCACAAATCGTCAGCTCATCGGGGCTGTCCAACTAACTTGAACCCTGGTGCTTCTTCTTCTTGCGGAATGGACGTCGCTCGTCCAAGGGGCGATCGCCTAGATAGGCAGGCGGGGCAAGTGGGCGTGCGCGGCGAGCCCCTACAAGTTCGAGGCGGCTCCGACCCGGTCGAGTCGCTCATTGTAAGGGTGCCCGACCGACAATCTGGACGACTTCGATTCTATTCGTTTCTTTTTCCGCCTCTTCTTTGCCCATGCCGCGAAAACGGTTTCGCACGGTTCGCCCGAGATGCCCGCTTGAATTCATTGGTGCGAGGAGGACGCACGTCCGCACCCTGGATTTTTCGAAATCGGGCCCCGAAGCCTCTCTGCACGCGCCTCGCTTGGGCAAAAACCGGGGGTGGCGCGCGGTGTCTGTCTGTCTGTCCGTGTGCCAGGCAATGAATGGCCCAATGGTTGTTGTTGCCCAGGCCCCCGGCACCAGTTCCCTAAGTTTGGTAACCTACTGGCATTCGGTTGTTTTGTTTTGGAAGAAGCGTTGCAAAAACACGCTGGGCGTAAGGCAGGGCATCTGAGATACACGACGTGATCCATTGATCCTGTCTTTCGGGTAAGTTGGGTGCGTGTCCGGGGGGGCAGGAACTCAGCTTCTCCCCCCGCATTTCGGCTATTTCTTTTGAGGCTTTGCCTGCGCAAAAAGTTTTCGTGCAGGAACTCTGCTCTCTGGTTTTGGCGGAGAAATGTTACTGCATTAGCTCTGGTATGGAAGCAGAAGCGAGAAGAAGCTCGAACAATAATAACTACATCAACATCAACAACAACAACCCGAAGCGCGACGAATGGGAACAGTACACCACTTGCAGGTGATTCTTTGTTGGCCCTGATCCCTCCACCACTCGCGCGTGGGCCGAGCACTGGCACTAAGGCACCACATCGAAGCTCGCTGTCCTCATCATGGACATCGGCCGACAGAGCGCAGCGTCTATCAATCACCCTCAAGCCCAATCGCAGGAGGTTTCATACAGAGCCGACAAACACGGTGGGCCGCGGAACGCCCAGCATGTAATACCACGGGCGTAATTGAACCCTGCTTTTCTACGAGTCGCACGTCGCGTGTTCATTGGAGCGCCTAACCCCCCCTCCCCCAGTTCTGGTAGATATGCGCCGCGCCTCATCGGTTCCGTCTGGCTGGTTATTAGACCCTGGCAGATGCCCGCCCCGTATCGACCCGGTCCTGTGTAACCCCACCTGTACAATACGGTACGTGTTTTGCGTCGACCTGAACTCGTACTGGCGCTGTGTGGTAAACAAAACGAAAGCCGAAATTAAATCAGCCAGTCCACGGGGACCTCCTACAGCTCACGTTCCCGATTGTCGTGATGACCTCATCGTCATCAGAACAATGCTGCAAAAAACTGAATTGTTCGAAGTACTCGTAAGCGCAGGGTGCACGCGTGCGTGATGACCAGGGTGTTAGCCTGCTCGAAGCCCAGGGGAGTGACTACTGTCATCGTATGTGTGCAGCACAGGCGATCTGATGCGACTGGTCGCGCCCCTACAACTGCCGACTCTCATCAGATCTCACCTGTCAAGAGGATGAATTAGTTGGACTTTAGCTTCACACCGCCGTCCCCCTGGAAAGTTATCTCCCTGAAGGGTACGGTTCCAGACCGACAGCGCCGTTCATCACTGAGGCACGACTCAACGGGCGGGTGGGCTCCTGACAGCGAAATCATAGATCACGCGGTCTGAACACCCAAACAGAGAAGTTGCGTTTAGTATGTTTGCAGAAGCCCACTTCAGAGTTTTTGAGCAAGAGGGGGGAGATCTATCAAATGGAAACCGGATCATGCTTCAGAGAGTGACGAACCTTTTTTACTGTTATGGCTGTCCTTGCCCGATACTCTAGCTAGCCAAAGATGATTTCGTCGCATCTTTTAGTGGCACGCTGTCAACATCAATGCTTAAATCTTGCGAGCACGCGGTACCGAAGTTGCGATTCCACGGGGTAGGTGTGGTATGAGTCACCCACGTCGTCGTCGGCAAACCAATCCGGCCCGGTCCCTGTCCCGGCATCCCCGGGGTGCGACCCATTTCCGAAAATAGCCTAGACTGTTAGTGTCACTCTCCTCAGTCTCCTGAGTCCTCAAAGGTACGTGCCATTCGCGTCTATTTTGGCCTGACCGCTAGTTTGCTTACACGTGCCAAGGCAAAATTTGCTTGCTCGTGAGTAGCCTGCTGACTGGTTAGGGGCAGCGGCCGCTTCCGTACGGCTCCAGTAGCGTACACGGCAAAGGCCTCAAACGTAGCCACTGATGGAAAAAGGAACTTGGTGGAAAATACCGCGGCTTTTAATTGACGTATGTCTCGGATAAACCATACCGTGAGAGTGGGCGAGAATATCGGAGTGCGATGGGGCGACCGAACAGGTCCGAACAAGAGTCTTCAATAGCACGTCGGGACATCATCCCCCGCTACGTGGCGTGGACTTTGTATTGCGGAGGGAAATTAGGTGGACGAAGAAAAAGGAAATCGAGGAGAAATGATCGGGTCTTGGGCCACACGAAATGAAAAGGACGCGGTTTGATAACGTGTTCGGATTTCGCGGAAAATGGGAAGAGGGTAAGGAAATGAAGACCCCGGATGTCGCTGAAAGAGAGGACTTTTACGGGATGATTGGGCCTCATGGCAGTCGGCTGTGGTGGTGTTTTTGCGACGATGGCTACGTCAGAGTTTGCTCTGGGAAACGAGAAGAAAGATTTCGATTTCCAAGGAAGACGTCAGGGTGCAACTAGCAAGCGCTCGACAACTGGCGAAAAATTTACGTCCACAGGGGCTTTGGCGCCCTGGGGAAATTAGACCCGGCCAGGGACTGGGGTTGGGCATGATGTGAACCGCCGGAACAGGTTGAAAAGGATGGGGCCCATGTGCATGTCAGAATTTGGAGAACCTGGGTATTGTGTGCTGACAGGAGGAGACCGGTTCACAGGGGATAGTATGGATTTGGAGGGAGGTACTGGAGACAATGGCGTCGGCGAGTGGGCAGGAGTGCACGTTGGCACCTAGGGCGTAAAGCTAACTAACACAGGGCGTCTGATGGTGTACCGAGCTTCACCATTGGTGGTTCAAAAGGAGCCACATAGATCAGGAGGCGAACAAAGGGGACCTTTGGTACTCCACAGGAACAAGGTGGAATCGATGGCCGTGAAACAATACGAGAATTTATCCCAGTATAGCTACGGTGCCGTTTGCGGTGTGCATAATTCTACCTAGTGTTATACGCATGGGGGTGTACCGTGTATGAGGGTGAAGGGCGTGTACAAGGATCAGGGGTGTGGACCGTGTGGTAGACCCAAGGATGCGGTTGCAGCATTCCCCACCGAGAGCCACTTGGGGAAGGTTCCATGAAGAAAGCCGCAGCTAGTGGAAATACGGAAGTACGAGAAGGGAACGAGGCATGCGCGCACGGACACGGTGCACGTGATGTAATCAGACGCGTCAACGCCGAGTTGCCCGGGTGAGTCCCTCCAGTCTCTCATGCCAAAACGTACATTTACACAGATCGAGTCATCTTCACCTGATTTGCCGTTGAAGAGGATTCACACCTCTACGCCTGCACCGCGATCTGCTCCCAGTCCTAGTTCCGCCTTCTCGACCCCGTACACGCCATCCGTCTACTCTACACCCGCCGATTCACCCACGAACCCTCTTGGCCTTAAACGGCGAGTGAACAACCTCACACTCCCAAAAGCCACCCCCTTTTCCAAACACGTCGCGCTCCGCTTCCAGCTCGTCACCCCTGCGCCAGAAAGCGCTCCTCCACCAAAGCCTTCGCTCTGGAACACCCCTCCAGATTCTTCTCCTGCCACCGATACAGTCTATTCAAAAAACCCTGCGGCCGAAAAGTATGCGCGCGAAGGCACCTACCGCGTCGTACAAGCCCCACTTTCGTACTCCTTCCGCGTCTTGCGCGCTGTCATTTTGTTTATGTTCTCCGGCGACCCCTCTGCGCCTCCTCGTGCGCCGGGCCACCTCTTTTCGGTCCAGCACGGCATATCTATCGGCTCCCCCGGAGAAATCGCGCGTGGCAGGGTACGCGTCAAACTGTCGCGCGCTCGGGACCCTTACTACTCTTCGCGCTCCCTCGCGGATCTCATCGCCGCTGCGGACGCACAGGGGCAGGATGAGGAGGACCTGGAGGACGAAGAGGAGGACGCGAGCTGGCGGTGGGAGGGCGAGGACGATCTCACCCTCGGGCATGTGTGGGACAGTCGTTCACGCGACCCGAAGCGCGGTATCGTCTATGTGCGTCTACGCCCACTCTCCTCTGCATTTACTAACGCATCAAATACAGCACCACGATGACAAGACCAGTGTGCACATCACGCTGAACACGCAGACCGTGCCGCACCGCAAAGGCGTCGGGAACATGCCCTTCGTCTTCCGCGCCTACGGCACCGCGCACCTCGACCCCCCTCGCTCGCCTCCCTCGACGCCAGCACCAGGAGCAGGATCAACCTCGACCCCATCCCTACCTCCCCGGCGCATTTTCCCGACACACAGGCGCCGCGTCCCGAGCCCGCCACAGCGCGCCCGGCCAGAAAAGGCGGACGGCCGGGGCGAAGGCGACACGGACCTCGACGGTTCCTCTTCCGACGAGGATGACTTTGACGGGGGGCTCGACACGCGCGTGTGGAACCGCACAGGCGCGTTCCCGCGCTTCCTCTCGCTCGTCCGCGCCTCCACACACACTTCCTCCTCCTCCTCATCTTCGCGCTCGCGCTCGCATTCCCCCTCACCTATCTGCCCGCCATCACCCTCCTCGCCAGCCCGCTCCTCGTCAGCGTCGCTAGTGGGCACGCACGGCATGCGCCGCGCCGCGACGATGCCCTACAGCAGTGCGGGCCCGAGCAGCAGCGCCGCGTCGCTCTCACTGCCTGCAGGATCCGCATCCTGGGCCGCCATGGCATCCTCGTCGCCAGTGCGCAGTCTCCCGAGCCTCACGCCCGCCCCTGCCCGCCCACGTACGCGCTACCGCGTCGCGCGCGCGGCGCGGCGCCTGCTTGGCCTCACGGAGCGCGGATTGGAGAGCGAGGCGGCGGAGGAGGCGGATGTCGTCGAGGGGCGTGTGCAGGGACAGAGCAAGAAGGGCCGCAGGGCCGACGCGCGGAAGAAGGACCGGGCGAGGACGAGGGCGACGCGGAGTGCCACTGCCGAGGTGTGGAACCCGTTCGCGCATTTGAAGGATGTCTGAGGAGCTTTTTTTTTCTTGTTTGTGGTGAGAAGACATTTTATGATAAGTAATCGCATACTCGTAGAATATTACTCCCTTTTGCAATCAAAGGCTACCACTCGACACGCATGATTCGCCGCCCAACGCCCTCCCGGTGCTCCCACACCGTGTGCACTGTCCCGCCCTCGTCCTCCACCACACGCACGAACTCCCGCACGCCACCACCGACACCAAAATAGAGCACCTTAGCCGCGACAAGGCACAGCGTGACGCCGCTGCCCGCGATGGCGGTGCGCAACACGCCCAGGAAGGGGCCGAGCGCTTCGGTGCGATAGATCGTCTCGCTGGCAAGCACGATGTCGTACGGCGGTGGACACCGCGTGCGGGCCCCCCAGTGTGCGCGCAGGGACGTCCAGCCGCCAGAGAAGAAGCGCAGGCATACCCTGTGCGCGTCGAGCGAGGTCGTAAAGGCCGCCAGCAGTGCGGGAGTCACCGTGAGCCCTCCCTGCCTCCGCTCGTGTCCTCTAGTGACGCCAGAGTCCGAGTCCGAGTCCGCATCTGGCGCAGACGCACGGTACTGCGCAGCGAGCGGGGAAATGTCTGTGGAAGAAAGTTGAGCGTGGGGGGGAGTCGACGGGCGATTCAGAGGACGGAACGTACACCACGCGAGCAGGACGTTCGGGAATGTGACGAGCTCGAGCACGGCACGGTTATAGTCCTGCAGGTGTATCTCCGTCTCTGGCTGCTCGCCGTCGCTCGCTGCCGTCTCGGAGGCCAAAAACGCAAAGAGGCGGTCCAGGAGGAGGAGCGTGGGCGCCGCCGTCCCACAGCCCAACTAACAGCGACATTCAACGAACGACCCCCCGTACGTCCGTCCGTCACGCTCACCTCGAGCACGCGCAGCCCGGCGTGGGCACCGACGAGGACGTCGCGGTCGAGGTACGCGGCGAGGTCAAGCGCGCACTCCCACGTCTTGAGCCCGCCCTCGTACACGCCGGGGACGAGGTCCGCAGGGGCGTCGACAAGGGCGGCCTGCTCGTCGCGCCCCTGCGCTAGCAGCTGGAAGCGCGCGTCGAAGAGGTCCCGCCGCACGAGGGTGGTGCCATTGGCGGGGAGCGCGAGCGGCGAGTACGAGAGCGCTTCGGGGAGCGCGGAGAGCTGCACTGCGGTGAGGATCGAATCGAATCGATGTGGGATATGGGCTACGGACCAACTCGGAGAGCGGGATCTCCTCTGCTGGTAGCTCTGCTTCAGATAAGCCGTTCGGGGCGCTGGCTGCTGTTGGGTTTTGAGGAGGGATGACGTCGAAGGATTCGTCGAGGTCGTCTTCCGAGGTCAAAGTCAAATGTAAAGGCAGACATAGATACGACAGATAATATTTTGCACATTGTTTAGAACCACCTCGATATCGCCCGCTTCCCAACAACGTCCCATGATTGCACTTTGTTGTCTTCTCCCACCCCCAGCGACTTGGCGTCAATGTCGACTTCGCCCTGTTCCTTCCAGCATCCCTTCCCCCCCGCCGTACGTCCCAGCCAATCCCGGTAGCCCTCCTCGAACCCATACGCATTATGTCGCGGGCCCGGCGGCAGAAACACATACACCGCCGCGTCCCCCTCGCCATGCGGCACGAGCGCCTCGCGCGCCATCTCACGCAAGAGGCGCGTCATGTCGTCCACGCGGTAGTACCCGGAGCAGCAGCCACAGAGCTCCTCCGGCGCGGGGGGGAGCTGCGCGGGCTGTACGACGAGACGGCGGAGGGCGTGCGGCGGCGGGAGGAAGCGCTCCCAGTCGACGGGCACGGCGCGGGGCTCGGCGCTCCACTGGCGTTCGCGGAGGCGGGGCAGCCGCGCGGGCACGATGCCGCGCTCCGCGAGCTCCGAGTGCAGCGCGCGCGCCATGTCGTAGTCGAATGCGAGCAGCTCCGAGAGGCGCACGTGTGTCAGGGCCGGCGCGAGCGGGCGCAGGCGCTGCAGGAAGAGGTCGAACGAGATCGGCGACGCGAGGTGCAGCCGCCGCAGTGCGGGCAACGTCACCTCGCCGCCGCACTCCTCCTCCTCCTCCTCCTCTTCCCCCTCGGCCGCCGCCGCCTCCCGCAGGCGCAGGCTGCGCGCCTCGCCTCCTTGCGGCGCGCCGTCGTAGTAGTCCCGCAGACGCGTGTCGAACCCGCCGCGGATGGAAAGCTCCGCGAGGCGCGGGAAGCGGTGGTGCTTGAGGTCGGTGAAGAAGAGCCTGCCGTTCGGCGAGACGTGTATGTCGTAGCACATCATCGCGAGCGAGCGGAGCGTCGGGGCGGCATACGCGAGGAGCACGCGCACCGCGCGCGCCCATGCGTCCGCCTCGGCGTTGAACGCCGCCTCGATCCGCCGGCGCTCGGCCATGTCGCGCGTCGCGCCCATCTCCTGGTACCGCAGCTCGCGCGCGCGCGACGCGGAGCGATTGGACACGAACAGGTGCGTGATTTCTGGTCCCCCCCGCGCGCCCCTGCCCTTGCCCTTTTCGGTACCGGCGCTTGGAGGCTCTTTTCCGGATGTGAGGGTGCGGATGCGCTCGGCGAGTCGTACGGTCTGCGTGGTGCCCGCGACGGCGAGGGTGTACCAGTGGTAGGGTGCTGATACAGCGCGGACGTGGCGAGAGACCGCGGAAAGTGCGATGCCGGCCGCACCACCGTCCGTGCAAGCAAGCTCGAAAATATAAGCGTGTATTTCCGTGGGACACCTCTCCATTTTATCCCACGTAAGTTAGGAGGGGAGGAAGAACTTTGGGGTGAAAGGATAGTCGAGTGACATGCTTATGTTATATATGGGTGGTCGTCCGGTCCTCGGTTCGACGAAGGCCAGCTATTATTATGTACACAGTGTGAGAGAATGGAACGCGAGGTGGGGCACAATTCCATTTCGGTGGCATGTTTTTCAGAGGCCACATGACCGGCTAGACTTCTTGCTGGACTGAAGAGGTGAAGGGTCTGATCAAATGCTTGCATGCAACTTCTATCTCGAATGAGGCGACACCTCAGCTGGGTGACGTCGGAATGGTCGAGGCGCTAATGTGTGCCACTGTATGAAATGATCCGAACGAACCAGGTACCATGCTGTAGCAGTATCGAAACGAGGAACCCCATTATTTATCGTCTATGCACGCCTTCGCGATTATCCCCCAACGAGCCATACATGCGCCGTATGCTTGTAATAACAAAACAAACGCAGTGCTTAACGCGCCGGTATCGCATTCTCCTTCGCCTCCTTGCTCTTCTCTTTCCCCACCACCTGGTCTGCTAACTGTTCATACTCCGCGTCCTCCTTCCCGTCGACTGCTTCCTTCAACAATGTCATCGTGCTCTCGATGCTCCGCCTCCGCGTGCTTGGACTCGTCATCGTCGTACCCAAGCTCGCTTGCCGCCCGTGCCCACGCCGGAATGGCGTGATCGGCCCAGAACTAGACGACGGTGACGGTGGTCCAATGGGGCTCGACGGTGCACTCGACAAAGCCTCTTCCAACGCAGCTGCGACGCCACTTGGTGGGACCTCGCCACCCAATTGGGGGTCCTCTGCCGGGGTCTGGGGCAGCGAGGATGAGATATACGCTCTACCCTCTTCCGAATCCGCGTCGAACAGTTCAGGTGGCAATCGCTCATTTTCAATATCGGATTTACGTCTAAAGTGGCGCACGATCGTGCGCGTAAGTACTAATGAAGGTCGGAAAAAGGGTGTGCAACTGAGGCGTACGCGTCATCAAAGCCCTTGATGGCGTCCTTGATCCCTTCAGCGCCCAATGCCAAAGTGCCAGCCGGCAACTTCGCTGATCCGGACATGCTCTTGAGTTCTGAGACACGCTCTGATTCCTCGCTATGATTACAGATCAGAACTCGACCGAGATCCACCGAAAGAGGATCAATAGCTGCTTACCGGAGCACGGAAAATACGCGCGCCATCCGGCCAACGGCAAGGATCTTGTTTCTGACGATCCTCCGCCGCTCAGCCGAATCCTTCCTCAGGGGTGGTCTCGAGTGCGTTCGTGGACGAGACGGCAGTAGATTCGTCGTCTGAACTTTCCATGAGTTCCTCCTGCGAGCAGGTATTCAGCACGGCCACGAGCATGTCGGTGACTTTAAGTGGGGGTCACGTGGCCATCAGGTCCTCAGTAAACAGAAGTCGAGAATGTGGGTCCTCACTCTTCTCGCCAACAAATGGCAGACTCCACGTGAAAGCGTCCATAAAGTTGGGCAACCAGTATGGATGCGGCGTGCAATTGAACTGCCGAATGTTCAGCACATTCGATTCATACTTGAGGATTGCCGCCTTGTTGTTGTACACGTCGAGGTAATTTGGAGCCGAAAACAACGTCATGACGGATGGGAAGCCAGTCGTGCGAGTCTTACGGTACATCCGGTATCTGCAATCATGGGCCTCGGCGTGCAGAGTGTATGAAAAACAGGCTTACCCGGCGTCTTGCGCCTCGTGTGCGCGGATGATAGATAACAAGCGATTACGCTCGAGGAACGTGCAGGCGGCTTGGTAAGTGAAAAAGTAGGAGCAACCGCGCACGTGGTTGTGCACGAAACTTTCCGAGCCTTTCTCTTGCCCAAAGTCCTCTACCGGATCGGACCAGAGGATGTCGCACATGAGACCAGATGTCGGTGGTTCGCGGAAGCGGTCGAGCTAAGGATGATCGTATGAGGTGCGGCATCTAATGACCGGCTGGGAAATACGTGCGTTTCGGATGTCATCCAAGGTATTGAGCTCGGGGGAAAGACCGCCGTGGATGCAGAAGAATTGCTTATTCATGATCGCGGCGAGAGGGAGCGCGCAGAAGGAGTTCATGCAAGCCTCGTAGACACGATCAGAGTATTTACGCTTGCCTATATGCGGCGAAATTAGCAGGAAAAGAATATATGAGGGCCTACTCACATTCGAGTTTGAACGTGAAGTAATCTGTCAAATGTCGGCATTCGTGATTGCCCCGGAGGAGGAAGATGGTATCAGGGTACCAGATCTTGAGAGACCAGAGGTAGAGAACACACTACAGAGCGGATTGAATAAAGGGTGACGTGACTAGGTCGCCTGCACACACCTCGATGCTGAAGTACCCTCTATCGACATAATCTCCCAAGAAAAGATATCTGGTAGTGGCCGGGTTGCCACCAATCTCAAAAAGTTTCATAAGATCATACTAGTTGCCGGATCAGTGGTCGGGGCGGAGAGCGGGGTGACGGTCCAAAACGTACATATTGTCCATGGATATCACCACAGACTGAGATGAAGCCCCATTCAGTAACCGCAAGGTGGAGACGGGACGAGGTAGGGGCTCGAAAAAGACTCACCAGTCACCGGGGCGTCGACGTGGAGAAGATTGGGCTCGGCGTGCAGGACCTCTGTGGCCTTCTCGATGATAAAGAGCGCATGGTCCTCCTTTAGTCTACCCTCTCTGTAGAAATGGTTCTTAAGGTAGGCGATGTCCGGCTTGCCCTTTTCAGTTTTGGAAAAGAATTGGTCGTCTGTTGGTATGTTCATAGCCGGGGCTTGGACCTGCAGTCAAATCCCCGCAGAGCACGCGGTGATGGGCGCCACTCGTCAGAAGAGATCATAGGAATGTGACATGGATGAGAAACCTCTTTGACGACTCGTTCTTGCGTACTGATGGTGTAGCCATTTTCGAGCTGGTGCTGAGTAAAGTCGATATCTGGGGCTGGTCCCCTGCCTTGAATCTGATTTATCGCGCGCTCTAGCTGTGAATTCCCCGTCATTTCATAAGAATTAGAGCGAGGTCGGTGAGGGATGTGAGTGCAGCTGAAGAGAATTGGGTCCAGGGTCAACTCAATCGCCAGATCCGAGCGCTTCCTCTTTTGGTAACTACACACTCCTCTCGACCTTGCGATAAGAATAAATGTAGTGGTGCCTGCGACACACGCAACCGCCAAGGCCTGGTTGTTATGCTCTCATATATATGCAACCGAAAAACCCATGACTTGGTGGAACGATGGCATGAGGGAGAAATGTGCAAGTTCCATATGAACCCGTTGAAGTGAATGTGAAGCACTTTCAACTCATACTCGGGGATCCGAGAATATTTCATTAGGGATACGATATCAGTCAGTATCAGAATTGCTTGCTTCGTGTATGCGTTTCGTACTGCAGGCAAGGCAGGAAGCCTAGCGTCTTCTACTTAGCGCGAACGGACGACGGTAGATTGTTGCGTTCTGGAAACTCGGACACGGCAGCGTGGGTGAAAGAATAATACCCGTGCACATGGTTGTCTACAACTTTGTCAACCTCAGACCGGGTTGGACCAGAAGATGTCGTACATGAGACCCGTAGAAGGTGGCTCGCGACCTCACTATGTATCTACCTAGTCAGAACGCAGGCCGGAGAAGATGGGGGTGGGTCCGGGCATAGTCTTTGGGTTCAGCTCAGGTAAGAGTCTACATATCAATGGTCGCAGCAACTGGACGCGCGCAAAATGATCCCATGCATATTTTATACAGAGTACTCGGACTCGTGCTTGGACGTAAGGCGACTAGTCATCTAGGCTTTCTTCGCTTCCGCGGGGGAGAAAGAATGTGCCAGTGTTCAGATACCGGAGCGACTAGAGATAAGATACGCACTGCAACTCTACAAGTCTGCGTTCCATAGGGTTCCTCAGAGGAGATACGCCTCGATGCTGAAAACCCCGTAGGGACATGAGTGCGGGGTAGCTGTGTAAACGTGCGTGTAACGTGGACGTGTTCTAATTTGTGCGCTGAGCCCAGGGCATAAGATAGGGTGTGGCGATGACCGGCGACTGAAATGTACCCTATTTGTGACTTGGGATGTACTGGTGCTTTTCTGTTGACTGACGTCATAGTAGGCGATACACACCCACTTGTCTCACAGGCTAGCGAGTATCATGACTTGGACTTGACCCGAAGCAAATTCGACTTCCACCACCAGGTAAGATTCAGAGGACATGATATACTGGTATGGAGCTCACGTTAGAAGAGCAGTCGGCAGACCCGATCTCCAGGGAGGATACTGGAGGAAAGTTTGTCCGTTTAGCGAATGCGATAAGAAAGGATACAACCTTCTGCCAACATAGCAGAGTTCTACACTGACCCCATATGCACAAAAACTTGAATAGGTTCGAGAATCAGTTCCAAAAATAATTTCAAAAAGTTTGCCGTTGTCGAAAGGGACGGGTAGATAGCCGGAAACCCCATGACCTGACGCAAAGCCGCATTTCGCAGCGGCGCAGCTCTTGGAACGGTTTTTCGCAGTTGGTTTTCCATGAGGTTAGACTCGGAATACTGTAACTGCACCGCCTCGGCAATGTCGCTGATTGTGAGTCGCTAGCCAACGAATCGGGACTTTTTGGAGAACCAGTGAGTGAGAGGACTTTTTCTTACCCAAGTTCATAATAGCAGATGATAGCGGCTAATAGAGGAATGAACTGCGGTCATAGTTTGACCTCACCTCACTTGGTCCGGGCCAGCAGGACACACGCAGATGCCGTACAGTCCAAGTCGATTGATTATTAGATCATTAGTCTGCTGGTACATTCTATGTCGCAATCGCGCTGACACTCGAGCGGAGAGCCAGAGACGTACAGTTGTAAAGCTGCATCAGGTTTACCATGATATGTGGTTAGCAATTAGCTTATACTTATATCGTTATCCCAAATTATCCCGTATCCCGTGCTTCGAAACCGTGTTCGTCCGTGCTACGTGGCGAATCTGGCGATCCAACATCGAACGGAACTAACTTGGTTGTTTGCTATGATGTCGGTTGTCAGCGTCGATTGGCGCTCAGGTGCATGACATATAACACGCTGCGACTGTTGCCATCAATAGAGTTGCTAGTAACTCTCGGTGACCCCGCCATACCTCTCTCACATCGACATGCTCGCTCTATCTACATTTCTTGATTTTTTCACTCCCCCAGATCCTGCCCTTCGTCAGCCATTTACGGGTGCCGCTTTCTTTCCCTTCTTCTTTTCCTGTTATGCGATGGCGGTCCTCGTCATCCTCCCGCACACCTTCATCCTGAGGCTCTCCCTCCTCCCATTCGTGTTATGGCAGGGTTGGACGTGTGCGGTCAGCTTAAACTTTCCGGTTGGTTTGGCGCTATATCTGGGGGTCAAGAATGGGGAATGGCTCAATTACTATGGCTTTACATATGTGGTGCGATTCCTGTTATCTGTGTACTTCTTCCCCTCCTGGTGCGTGTTCGCTGACGACATTTGTTCCCTTCGCTTACTAAAGGTTGCTGTAACCGTCATGACACTGCGATCTATTGAATGGGCATTCGCGAGAAAGCCGTTCAGGAGATACGAGCCATTCAAAGAGGGCCAACACACTCTCGTTGAACGGCCTCTGACCGTCCCAAATATCATACTCGACGCCTTTGATCTCCACTTTAACCATCGCGGGATCAGGTGGTCGTGGGGGTCCAAATCGTTCCTGCGCACGCGACCTCCGCCGCCGTCACTCGCCGCGGTGGTCTTCAAGTTGCTGCTCAAGCTGACCGTGTACGACATCGCCCTCTACATCATACAGCGCACCCGTCCCTCGGTCTTCGTCCTTCCAGGCGACACCCTCTTCGATCCACACCTCGACCCCGTCCCGCGCACCGCGCTCGCGGCATTCCTCGCGCTCTGCGGCGCCTTCGTCATGTACACGGGTATCGACACGACATACCATATTGCGACGCTGATCGGTCGGGTGCTCTTGCAGCAGCCCGCCGCGGACTGGCCCGCGCTCTCGGCGCGTCCCTGGACGGCCACCTCAATCGTGGACCTCTGGAGCTTCCGCTGGCACCAGTTCTTCAGGCACGTCTTCGTCGTGTTTGGCGCGCGCCCGGGCGGTGCGCTCCTTGGACAGCCAGGCGCGTTACTCGGTGCGTTTGGGGTGTCCGCCGTATTGCACTACGTTGGGATGTGGGGGCTCGGGTGGGGGACAGAGTTCAGCGGCGCTGGCGGGTTCTTCGTTTTGATGGGCGTCGGCGCGGGGCTAGAGCGCGTCTGGCAGCGCACGACTGGCATGCGGGTGGGGGGATTCTGGGGCTGGGCGTGGACGATGTCGTGGACACTTTTTTGGGGCACGTTTATGCTCGATATGTGGGCACGACACGGCCTGCTTGCACTTCCCTTCGCGGTAGCCCCTGCCATCACAGCCGCGTCACAGCATCTCAGTGGCAATGGAACACTGGAAAGCATATAAAGACAACTACACACCCTATACCAATAGAAGCCCTTAAAGAAACAAAAGCTGGGAAGAACGGCATGACATTTCTTCGTCGATATCACGTGGCCCTTTCCCCAGGGATGGGGGTAAGAGAAACTTACGTTCAGACACACGAACAAACGCCTTGGCAAACGCAACAACGGCAACAACAGACCCACGGAAGACCAAGGATAATGAAACGAGGAAAATGCCAGCCAAGGACGGATACCGTCAGTTAGAAGACAATCCCCCCCCCGGAATCGACATGTATAACAACGGAGTCCTCCCGGAAGTGAAGAAATCCCTGCCTTCGCAGCCGCCCTGAAGAAACCACTGTCAAGCAAACTCACATCTCAACCAACACCGCGGACAGCGTCACATGCGATTTGGAAGAAGTATTGGGAAGAAGAATACAAGCAGGCTCCGAGAAGATAAGTGGCAAGCCCCGAAGGCACTTGTTCGACCAGAGGGCCTTGCAGAACTCCGGGACGAAGCAGTAGACTCGCTTCAGGTTTTATCACACTGGCAGAACATCGGAAGAAGTGTAACTAAGGCCACAGAAACTTCAAATAAATTATCCGGCATGGCGAGGTCGTATAAAGACGCGCTCATCTCCTCATTCCCCGGAAGCGTCAGGGAGCGGGGAAAGCGCAGACCCGAGGCTGACAGAATCCCGTCGAACTAATCGAGACTGCCAACGACGTGTGGAAAAACAGCAGTCTTGAGGGTACACGAGCTGCTATGGCTAAGGGTGCCTCCAAGCAAAATCGGTGTTTTGCAAGGCCTACAGTATATGACAACGACGAGACACGAAAGTAGTCTCTTACACGACGCGTCGACGAGGGAAACAGTCTAGAAATAATTGCTGCACCACCCCTGCGATGTCGCCATTGACTCGTCAATTGTGAAAGCCTATTATGTCTCAGTTGCTGGTTAACGAATCGGGACTTTATTGTTGCAAGCGAGAAAGCCCGACCCTAATTCAATTACCGTGACCTCTCGAGTCGGGCAAGTCGGGCTGGCAGGACACGCGCGGACGCTGCGAAGGTCGATCGCTTTCGCTTGGACATTAGTCTACTGACACGTCCTATGTCGCAATCTGATGTTCGAACGAAGAGGCCAGGGAAAGGCGATGCTACTGGTAGAACAACCATTTGTTGTACAGACTCGGATTTATGATCGGGTTTGCTATGATACTATCCTTTGGCCCTCAGTCGGACCCCCTCCCTCAGTTGGACACTTCCAATTTCTCGCCCATTTCTAGCTCAATCGCTACCAAATTAAATATATGATGTCCTGTATGACTCCTAAACACACTCTGACCTTTTTCATGGCTGAAATATGTTGTGTTGTGAAGTTGGCAAAATAGCCATCCGTCACGCTTGCCGGCCCATGCCACATCGGGGCTTGATTTGGGTGGCTGACCACTTTCTAAAAACGGAAAGGAGCATTCGGGTGTTGCTCCCACCAAACGGTCAGCGGAGTCCCAAACATTCCAAAACGGGACTGTGACTAGGCGTGACTGTCCAACTGAGGGAGGGGGTCCGACTGAGGGCCAAAGGATAGTATGTGGTTAGCAATTAGCTTAGTGATTCAGCCGTTCGTCACGTAGTCCAACTGAACTAGTCCTTTACAGTAATGTCGGTTCTCAACTTAAAAGCTTCAACTTCAAACGGCGCTTAGGCCACGTATAAAACTCGCCGCGTTTGACAGCGAACCCCCGCCAATAGGTCACGGTGACTCCGCCATATCCCTCTCACATCGACATGCTTGCTCTACCCGATCTATTTAGTTTCCCAGACCCTGCCTTTCGTCAACCATTTACGGGTGCTGCCTTCCTTCCCTTCTATTCGTCCTATTATGCAATGGCGGTCCTCGTCATCCTCCCGCACACCTTCATCCTTAGGTTATCTCTTCTCCCATTCATTGTATGGCAGGCCTGGAGGTGCGCATTCGGGTTGAACTTTTCAGCGGGTTTGACGCTCTATCTGGGGGTCAAGAATGGTGAACGGCTCAATCACTGGAACTTTGCATATGTGGTGCGATTCCTGTCATCTGTATATTTTCCCCGGTGCGTGTTCGCTAACATCACCCGTTTCCACCGCCACTATAGATTGGTGTGATCGTTATGGCATTGCGATCGACCGAATGGGCATTCGCGAGAAAGCCGTTCAGGAGATACGAACCACTCGCAGAGGGCCAACACACTCCCGTTGAACGGCCTCTGACCATCCCAAATATCATCCTCGACGCCTTTGATCTCCTGAGTAACCAACGCGGAATCAGGTGGTCGTGGGGGCCCAAGTCGTTCCTGCGCACGCGACCTCCTCCGCCGTCACTCGCAGCGGTGCTCCTCAAGTTGTTTCTCAAGTTGACCGTGTTCGACATCGCCCATTACATCGTGCAACTCAACCGTCCCTCAGTCGACACCCCTGCGGGCGACACGCTCTTCGATCCACTCCTCGACCCCCTCCCGCGCGCCGCGCTCGGTACGCTCTTCACACTCTGCGGCGCCATCGTCGTGTACACGACTGTCGATGCGATGTACCACGCCGCGACGCTGGTCGGTCGCGTGTTCTTGCGACAGCCCGCCGCGGATTGGCCGGCGCTCTCCGCGCGCCCATGGACGGCCACCTCGATCGTGGACCTCTGGGGCTTCCGCTGGCACCAGTTCTTCAGACACGTCTTCGTTGCGTTTGGCGCGCGCCCGGGCGGTGCGCTGCTTGGGCAGCCAGGCGCGTTACTCGGTGCGTTTGGGGTGTCTGCCGTGTTGCACTACGTTGGGTTGTGGGGGCTCGGGAGGGGGACAGAGTTCAGCAGCGGTGGCGCGTTTTTCGTTCTCATGGGCATCGGCGCGGCGTTAGAGCGCGTCTGGCAGCATACGACTGGCACGCGGGTGCAGGGGTTTTGGGGCTGGGCGTGGACGATGTCGTGGACACTTTTTTGGGGCACGTTCATGATAGATGGGTGGGCACAACGCGGCATGATCGCATGCGACTTTTTCATGCCTGGGCTTCGACCGGGGAAACCGATCGTCGATGGTATCATTGCTCTCATTACGAACAAATGACTAACATATCTAATTGGATATCACATCACCATAGAGGATATTTTTTTGCCCAACATACCTAATCCGATGCCTTTTCCATTGGGACATGTACAAGTTGGTGCACATTATAATGCCATGGGTATCGCGATACTGGAATGGCACTCTCGATGGATTCGGGAAGAGTACGCTTGACACCATCAAAGCTCACGCCTGCAAAGTAGCCATCAAGGGAGCCGCGTCTGCCCACCTGGGCAGGAAGTGTGAGTGAGGTGTGGGTACCACTGGGCGACATTCGGGTACTTGGACATCCGTTTCCTGCCACTGTGTGCCATCCGCTTCAGCCACGGCCGTTCAAACGTTCAAATTTCAGACGTTCAAATCTTCAAAGCCCGCCGGAGAGGTACCATCGAGCGGTTGACAAGACTGAGGACTAGAAACTGAATGCATTGGCAGCCTGAATGGTGGGGGCGAACGAGCGACAAAGGTGACAGGGAACGACGAGGGCCGGGAGAGAAACTTAAGCAAGAGATAATTTGGTTTGACTGGGAGGTTTGGGCACCCGTGAAATTGCTTACCAGATTCGGAAGCTTACAGTACAAGTTGATTCGAACTTCGAAGTGATATAACAGTATGTCGGGCCTTTTTAGGACCGAGTCGCTGTGACAATGGCATCTACTTCGACTATTACTATTCTGTTATCATCTCCGATATCACAATTCACCAGTCAATATCAGGTCGTGTCCTCCAAGTTACAGTATTGGGGACCTGCCAGTGTGCGTGGGCTGTTCATGAGTTTGCGAATCAAGCATAGCCAAGAGCACGGCCTTTCCGAAAGCGATGGGTACAGTACTCGTTGCGGCTGCACTGCAAGTGCGCACGTTTATTAGGATCTGGCCTGTGAGCTAGTCGTCTACCATTCTTCCATTCTCCTTCGCAGAATCGTATTCTCAACTCACTGTCGGGCTACTGACGATTTCTCACTTATCATGGCACCAAAACGTAAGCCCGAGTTCCAAGTCCGAACCGTCCTGGTAATTGACACCGCATCACTCTTCCTTCCAGGTTCGATCGCCGATATCGACTACGACATCACATTTCTTCGGGATTCACTTCTGCTGTACCCACGATCTCATTCGAACTACATCACTTGCGTCTACAATCTCGCCAACGTGCAATGGGCGCGCTATCGACTATCACAAACGAAGGAAGACCTTGACAAAGCCATTGTACAATTCACTGAGGCGATCTTCCTTCTGCCCGATTCCCATAGGATTGTGAGACTCCTCTTTCGCCTCGCATATGCTCTGCTGTTCCGCTCCGAGAAGTTCAAGCAGCCCGATGGCCTCAATTCTTCTATCGAGTACCTCCGTTACCTCCGAGGCCTACCCCTTGATTTTTCCGACGCCCCAGGCAACCTCATCACGCCATCACTTATCCGGGCGTTGGCCATTCAAGTTGAGTCGGAGGCTGCCACTGGCAGCAGGGATGGGACACGGAATATCAAGGAGATGGTGGACCTCTGCCGTGAACTCCTCACCTCTGACACATCAGCAGACTTTCCGGTCGTCCCTTTTATATCCTTGAAGGACGCTGTGATTGCCGAATTCTGTGAAGGACGATTGGAGTCGCTAGACCAAGTCATTGAATGCTTACGAGACGCGGTGAAGATACGCTCACCAGAGTCACACGGCGTCTGGTTTCCACTGGTCAATACACTCTTAGTTCGCTTCGCGGTAGCCCATTCAAATGTCGATTATAAGGAAGCAATGGTGCTAATTGAAGGGGTTCTTGACCCCAATCGGCCTGGAGAGTGCCCTGATTCAGTTCGTGGTCAAGCCACAATATTTGCCGCTCTGTTCGCGCAAGCCAGATCGGCCATCTTCCAGAACCCAGAATATTCCCAAGTGGCGATGTCTCATCTCCGTGCCTCACTCAGCTCTCCTTTCCTCGATGAAGGGTTTCGTCTTGAATTCACCAAGAACTTGGCGATGGAAGGCAGAAAACGCTTTAAACACTACAGTCTCCCCGAGAGCCTTGAAGAAGCGGACTCCAATACTTCGCGACTTGTTGACTTTTCATCCTCTCAAAGCCCGGAAGTATCTGGAGTACTCATTCTTGAAGAGGACACTGCTCGAGGGTCACACTCGACGACGAAGATGGAGAAGAAAATACAGCGTCTTGAAGAACTACTCTCAATTACTGCTCCAGGGACCGGTCGTTACGGGGAGTACCTCCGTCAGCTTGCAGAATGGTATAAAACAAAGTTCTGCAGAACTAACGATATATCGGATGTCGAAAAGTCCATTAACTATTGCCGACTGTCACTCGATGCGAAACCCAGTATCCTCAAGATCATTCCTTTGCGTTCCCTACTCCTCATTCTCCTCCTCGCGTTCAAGAAAACCAGCAAGGTCAACTATCTCGATGAGTCGATCACCGTCAGCTATGACATTCTCGAGTTGAAGGTTGCACAGACCGGCCACTTTCGCATAATTCAGCGGCTCGTCTCATCTCTACTTATCCGCTGGCAGTTGCTTGATCGAAGGGAAGACCCTTATGAAGCCATACGACTAATGTCATTGGCCATCGGTGATCAATACGCGCAGGAACCTGACCGGTTCCGACTTTCATGTCAGTGGGCCGTCCTTGCGCGATTTATCAGTCACCCCTCTGCCTTGACTGCCTACAAGACAGCAATGTCATCGATGAAGAGGTCCTTATCCTTCGCTCCGAACCTGTCGATCCAGCACGCCCGACTCGTTGCAATGGACGAGAATTGTCAGAACATGCCATTTGACTACGCATCCTTTCAGATTGGTTTAGGTCGATTTGAAGAGGCCGTTGAGATACTGGAGCAAGGGCGAGCGTTACTTTGGTCAGAGATGCGTGGCTTTCGTACCCCGATGGCCCAATTTATCGAAGACCCGCCATTGGCAAAGAGATTTGCCGAGATCAATCAAGAACTCGAGGCGCTGACCATATCTATCACACCGAGTGCGAGGCCAGAAATGGGAGATGATATCACTCAAGATAGAGATTGGACGGACCCATTCGGTCGGCTCGTGGTTAAGCGGCAGAAACTGGTGGAGGAGCGGGATGCGCTGATTTCACAGATCCAAGGCCGACAAGGATCTGAAGGATTCCTGAAGGACCCATCATTCCACACTCTCCGAACCGCCGCCTCCCGTGGTCCTGTCATTATTATCAACCATTGCGGATGGCGCTCCGATATCTTGATCATCTTCCACAATTCTCTACCTTGTTCCATTCCTACCGTCACTGGTTTCTACGATCGCGCAAAGAAACTACGGGATAAGCTCGTCGAGGCGCGGAAGCATGGTCTCGACTCACGGGAATACCAGGATGCTCTATCTTCCGTACTCAAGGGCCTCTACGAGCTTGTCGGAGAACCGGTGATCAAGAGGCTTCGGTTGTTAGGCGTGCCAGAGCAATCTCGAATCTGGTGGTGCCCAACGTCTGTCTTCTGCTCTCTCCCCCTTCACGCTATGGGCCCAATCCCATCGGGCGATACTCGCGACTCGGAGCGATATTTCTCGGATCTGTACATCCCTTCATATACACCATCACTCTCTGCACTAATTGAGTCTCGCAAGTCGAGCCCACAGATGCTGGGAAAGCCCTCATTACTCCTCGTTGCTCAACCAGACGACTCTCTTCCAGGCGTGAACGGAGAGATCAAGGTCATACAGCGAGCGCTCAAAGCACGGGCCTTGGTGACGGGCCTTGTCTCAAGAGAGGCCACGCCCTCTTCCGTCGTTGAGGGCCTCCGGGGCAGTCACTTTGCCCACTTCGCATGCCATGGAGTGCTGGAGACAGGAAAGCCATTTGAGGCTTCGTTCAAACTTCACGGCAGCTCGCGTCTTACCCTGCTGGACATTGTACGATCTAGACTTCCGGATGCGGAATTCGCATTCCTTGCTTGCTGTCACGCTGCAGAAATCACGGAGGACAGCGTCGCCGACGAGGCGCTTCACCTTACGGCTGCGATGCAGTATTGCGGATTCAGAAGTGTAGTTGGGACCATGTGGGAAATGGCTGATACAGACGGGCAAGACCTGGCAAAGAGCTTCTACAGGTCGTTATTCTCTAGTCAAGAGACAGGTACGCCGTACTATGAGCGATCTGCGAGAGCGCTGCGGGATGCGACGCAGAAACTAAGGGGAAAGAGAGGGATCACGCTGGAACGATGGGTGAATTTTGTGCATTATGGCGCTTGATGGTGCGGTGCGGCGCGGCTTCGGTGAGCGATCGAATTTTCGGCGCACACGCAACTCGTTCTCAACAAGATTCAGATGCGTTGGGTCATCGAGGTCGGGCCAATCCTTGGTGTCGTGGGTATGGATAGTTGTTCGTTTTATTGTTGTCCCGATATCACACGTGTAGTCCCTAACAGCTAGTGGAGTCTGGTTGTATCGACGCGTGGATATTTTTCTATCCAACGCGCCATGAGACGTCGGAGGTGCGGGGACCGGAAACACGACGAATACCTTAGGGTCATGGGGTGGCAAGGCTCATCTGGTTCTGATCTGACGAAAACCAAACAAGATACTGTATTGATACAGGCGATGCCCACGGAAATGGATCCAAAAAAAAAGTTTTCCAGGAGCTGGGTTTGCCCGGTGTAGGTAGGGCTTTTCTTGCCGTCTGTATATAGAGTCTGTATAAAGGGATAGTCACGAGCCTAAAACGTCTCGTGCCGCCGGCGGACCCTCTCCTCCCCTCTCTCGCTGGCGCTGCACGAAACCCGTCCCCGAGAGGCTCTTCCTATTTACGTTTCGGGGCCACCTTTATAGGACTATTTGTTTCATAAGTGTAGTTGTTCTTACAGCAGCTACGACTGGTCTGTCTCGGACATATCACCCACTGATAAAAACGGGTCAAAAAAAAAAAAACCGCCCCCGAGAAGCAAACCAGCGGCTCGCAAAGAGAAGCGAATATGACCGCGGGTTGCTTTTAGGTTTGCTGATGCCTGGATAGGAGACTGGGACGGGATTGGGCTTAGGTGCCATGGCTACTTCTACCTCGGACTCGGATCAGGCCCAGATACGTGAATAGGAAGGTTTTCCGAGGCCTAGAACAGTATCCGCTACACTGGCAATAAGTGTGCTCGCCAACAAAATTTGCTAGCGGCTTGCCCGGATATCCAAGCCCGACCCGGGTCTGGTGCCCTTCATCTAGTAGGCGCGGCCCTTAGCCTGAGCGATCACGCACCCTTGACCAGATAGCCCGTAGTAGTATTATGGTCTAACTTCACCCCGGCCCAATCCTGTCCAGTCAATGGTCGTGTCCTATTCATCACAGTCTAGAGCAACCCTACCTCGGACTTCGGTCATAATCGCTTTTCGGCCAGCAAATCTAGGGTTCTGTTCTCGCCAAGGTTCTCGCGCATAAATACATAATGCTCTTAAATTGCTCCAACCATTTCGGCACTTTGGACTTCAGGCCGCCTTCTTAACCCCATAAACTCATTGTGTCGCAGACACCATCTCGCCCACCTCCCGTAATCATGCACCACTACCATTGTATATCTGTGCTCTCCCTCCTCGCCACTAGTCTCCTTGGTGTTCTTGCGAGGAGCCTTTCACTGGCACCACCTTGGGACCACATACACATCAAGCACTCCTGGAACGCCGTCCCGAAAGACTGGGAGGCCCTGGGCCCCCCGCCTTCTGGAACCACAATCGACCTTTACATTGCTCTCAAGCCTCAGCGCGAGAACGCTTTGGTCGACGCGCTCTACGAGGTCAGTAAACCCGGGCATCCAAGGTACGTCCACCGCCACTCCTCTGCTGACGCATTTTCTCACCACTGCTCCGATGCAGATATCGCGCATACCTGACTAAGGACCAGGTGGCTGACCTCGTCGCACCGCGTCCAGAGACGCGCGAGCTCGTGAGTTCCTGGCTCGAACACCACGGCATATCCTCCTCATCCATTTCTATGACCCACGGCGGCAATACACTCACGCTCAAAGCTGTGCCCGTGACCCAAGCGAACACACTCCTCGGCGCATCGTACCAGCTCTACAGGCACACCAAGAGGGGCGAGACCATTGTCCGCACTGTCGGTTATTCGCTTCCCGTGGCGCTCCACTGGCATGTGTTGACTGTGGCGCCTACGACGTCCTTTGTCTCCCCGCACACACAATGGCAGACATCGCGGAATCGCTCTGACCGGGCATTGAAGTCGACATCGGGAGAGCATGCGACGATGCTATCGAGTCGCGTAAGAGTCAAGTCCGTCATACCGTCGTTCCTTCGTTGGCTGTATGACACGGAAGCCTATACACCCAATACCCATGGCGAGAATGTCCTCGGGATTGTGGGATTCTTAGGGAATTATCCGAGCCCGACGGACCTGACGGCGTTCATGCAGAAATACCGCTCCGAAGCAGGTGACGCGACGTTCACCGTCGTAGATGTCAACGGCGAGGAGTACGACCCGACCCACCCACACGCAGAGGCAAACATGGACATCCAATACGCTGAGGCCATGGCATATCCGACCCCTCACGTATTCTACAGCACCGGCTACGGGCCGTCGGGCACGGATGACGATTTAATGTCCTGGCTCAAATATATCCTTGACCAGGAGAACATCCCTCAGACCATCAGCATATCGTACAGCAATGTAGAGCGTATCATCTCGAGGGAATATGCAACTAATGTGTGCGACCAGTTCGCGAAGCTCGGTGTACGTGGCGTCAGCGTCCTCGTGTCGAGCGGTAACAATGGCATCGGCGACGGGACCTGCATGAGAGACGATGGCACCGTCCGGTTCGAACCTAGGTTTCCTGGAACCTGTATGTGTGGCCATTTTTCTCGGATTGGACGTAGTAGTGTGGGTCCAGGACGCTCACAGCATCGCCACGCTTTTGCAGGTCCCTATGTTACCGTCGTCGGCGGAACGACGGACTACGAGCCGGAGGTCGCAGCGGTGTTCTCCGGCGGTGGTTTCTCGGACTACTTTGAGCGCCCGTCGTACCAGGAGGAGGCCGCGTCCACATTCCTCCAGGACCTCGGGAACCGGTATCAAGGCCTTTACAAGTGTGTTCGCTTCTGTGATCTGATATAACCATTCGTAATTTGTACTCGGTGCAGCGCTTCTGGCCGCGGCATCCCCGACATCGCCGCGCAGGCCGTCGGATTGCGGATCTTTCTCAAGGGCAAAGAGTACGGGATAAGCGGCACAAGTGGAGCGACCCCCGTGCGTCTGTCTCTCCTCTCTCCTCCTATTTGGGTCGTCCGTCCTTGAGCACCCTGCTGACTGCCAATTTACAGATTGTGGCGGGCATAATCTCGCTGCTTAATGACTGGCTGATTTTGACAGGTCAGGACCCACTCGGCTTCCTCAACCCCTGGCTGTACGGAAGGGGCTCCCAGGGTCTCACCGATATCACAGAGGGCTCGAATCCGGGCTGCAACATGGATGGATTCGACGCCATCGTTGGATGGGACCCAGTACGTTCCACTAGACTCGATACTTCTTCACTTTCGACGTTGGATGACCCTGGGCTACGCAGGTCACGGGTCTCGGAACGCCTAGCTTCCGCAAAATGCTGGAACAGTTATTCTGAGATAGTAGAGTTTACGTTTCTGGACCCACTGCAGCCAGCCAATTGCTTGGGGAAATGGCACCATACACGTGCTGTGAAAAGGCCACTTACCCACTCATCTACGCAAAGTTAAGGTCAAGGCTTGGGACATTTTACCTAGGCGTGTTATCGAGGAGGATGATTCTGGAGGTATGGGTCAGATACAAACATGATTGAAACATCTACAGGCATATTGACGATCAAAATCGACATCGCCGTCCGAGGGCATGGTCCACGCCAAACTCATAATCTGGTAGCCCCAGACGACTCGGAAGTGAGCCTTGAACTCACCAATAATACCAATAATATATTCGGCGAGAAGAGCAATGAACCAATAAAGAGGCTGAGGAAAACGTACTCACTTGAGGGCCCCATCACACAATCCATGAGACGGACGCAAGCCTTTTGAAGCGAATCGATGTGTCAGCGCGAAGGGGTGCTTGCTTGGGTGCTTGTAGTGGAGTAGCTGACGGCTGTCAACCGCCAACAATAAGTTGTCAATAACGGTGACTGGGGAATCACCGAGGTCTTCCGAATCGGTTGCTGTTAGCTTTCGCGGTACTGATGTGGGCATCAGGGTGAACGGTGCGGTGTGCTGCAAGAAGTGAACGTGGGAACTATCATTTAGACAACACCGTCCGAGTCTGCAACTTCCGCGGTACTGTAGCGGTGAAAAACCGTACAGTGCAATTGGGACGGGAAGTATCCGTGTTCGAGTTATCATAGCGCCATGTACAAGGCGCACTCAAATGGATTCGAAAAACAAACAAAAACCGTACTGTGCCACCGTGACCTACATGGACACTCTGATGGGTGAGTCACCCCATGAGTATAAGTCTAGATCCCCCTGCTCATTTCTAATACATAACTTCCTCATTCGGGTTCCCAGGAGTCGTAGGATGGAGTGCGTCGTGCACCGAAGCGAGACCACATTTGAGGTCGAATGTCTTCGGTTGCCGGTTTCGACCTTGACTTTGCGTGGATGCCAGTGAGTGGGTAAGTGGCCTTTCACGGCACATGTATAGTGCCATTTCCCCAAGCAATTGGCTGGCTGGGTTCAGAAACGTGAACTCTACTATCTCGGAATAACTGCCAGCATTCTGCGGAAGTTAGGCGTTCCAAGACCCGTGACCTGCGTAGCCCAGGGTCATCCAACGTCGAAAGTGAAGAAGTTTCAAGTCTGGTGGAACGCACAGGGTCCCATCCAACGATGGCGTCGAATCCATCCATGTTGCAGCCCGGATTCGAGCCCTCTGTGATATCGGTGAGACCCCGGGAGCCTCTTCCGTACAGCCAGGGGTTGAGGAAGCCGAGAGGTTTCCGACCTGTCGAAATCAGCCAGTCATTAAGCAGTGAGATTATGCCTGCCACAATCTGTAAATTGGCAGTCAGCTGGGCGCTCAAGGACGGACGACCCAAATAGGAGGGGGAGAGAGACGCACGGGAGTTGATAAACTTGTACCGCTCACCGTGTAAACTTTGCCGTTGAGAACAATCCGGGCTCCGACGGCCTGCGCGGAGATGTCGGGGATGCCGCGGCCAGAAGCGCTGCACCAAGTACAATTACGAATGGGTTAGATCAAGTCACAGAAGCGAACATACTTGTAAAAGCCTTGATACCGGTTCCCGAGGTCATGGAGGAAGGTGGACACGGCTTCTTCCTGGTACGGCGGGCGCTTAAAGAAGTCCGAAAAGCCGCCGCCGGAGAAGCCGTAGGGTAACACCGCTGCGACCTCCGGCGCGTAGTCCATCGTTCCGCCGACAACGGTGACATAGGGACCTGGAAGAGCGTGGCGATGCGGTGAGCGTCCTGGACCCGTGTACTACGTCCGATCTGAGAAAAATAGCCACACGTACAGGTTCCGGGAGACGTGGGTTCGAACCGGACGGTGCCGTCGTCTCTCTGGCAGGTCCCTTCGCCGATGCCGTCGTTACCACTCGACTGGAGGACGCTGACGCCACGTACACCGAGGGTCGCGAACTGGTCACACACGTAGATTGCATATTCCAACGAGGTGGTATGCTCTTCCTCGCTGTACGAGAAGCTGATGGTCTGAGGGATGTTCTCCTGGTCAAGGATGTATTTGAGCCAGGACATTAAATCGTCATCCATGCCCGACGGCCCGTAGCCGGTGCTGTAGAAGATGTGAGGGATAGGATATGCCATGGCCTCAGCGTATTGGATGTCCGTATTTGCCTCTTCGTTTGGGTGGGTCGGGTCGTACCCCCCGTTGCTGACCTCTACGACGGTGAACGTCGCATCATTGGCTTCAGAGCGATATTTCTGCATGAACGCCGTCAGGTCCGCAGGGCTCGGGTAATCCCCTAAGAATCCCACGATCCCGAGCACATTCTCGCCAGGAGAATTGGGTGTATAGGTTTCCGTGTCGTACAGCCAGCGCAGGAACGACGGCGTGACGTAATTGACTTTTGCACGGCTCGATAGCACCGTCGCAGGCTCTCCCGATGTCGACTTCATTGCCCTGTCAGAGCGATTCCGCGGTGTCTGCCATTGCGTGCGCGGGGAGACAAAGGACGTCGTAGGCACCACAGTCAACACGTGCCAGTGCAGCGCCACGGGAAGCGAATAACCGACAGTGCGGACAATGGTCTCGCCCCTCTTGGTGTGCCTGTAGAGCTGGTACGATGCGCCGAGGAGTGTGTTGGCTTGGGTCACGGACACGTCTTTGAGCATCAATGTATTGCCGCCATGCGTCATAGAAATGGACGAAGAGAATATGCCGTGGTGTTCGAGCCAGGAATTCACGAGCTCGAGCGTCTCTGGACGCGGTGCGACGAGTTCGGCCACCTGCTCCTTAGTCAGGTATGAACGATATCTGCATCGGAGCGATGGCACTCGTGAGGACATGCGTTAGGGGAGGAGTGGTGATGGACGTACCTTGGATGCCTAGGTTCACTGACCTCGTGGAGCGTGTCGACTAAGGCGTTCTCACGCCGAGGCTTGAGAGCAATGTAAAGGTCGATTGTGGTGCCAGAAGGCGGATGACCTAGGCTCTCCCAGTTCCTCGGGACGGCGTTCCAGGAGTGCTTGATGTGCATGTGGTCCCAAGGTGGTGAGAGGGGCTTCGCAAGACCGCCAAGGAGACTGGTGGCAAGGACAGAGAGCACAGATATACAATGGTAGCGCATAATTACGGGAGGTTGGCGAGATGGTGTCTGCGACACAATGAGTCTGTGAGATGGCCTGAAGTCCAAAGTGCAGGAATGGTTGGAGAAATGTGAGAACTTTTATGATGCAATTTCACGCGAGAACCTTGGAACAACCTTGGCGAGAACAGAACCCTAAAGCCGAGGTAACAGCGATTGCGACCTACTCAGGTTCGAGGCCAGGGCCCGTGTTGCTTTAGGCTGTGATGAACAAGACACGACCATTGACTGGACGGAATCCGACGGATTGGGCAGGGGTGATTGGGTGAAACTTGGTGAAGTTTGACCAGTAATACTACGTGGGCTATCTAGAGCAGGTGTGATCAAGGGCTCAGGCTAAGGGCCGCACCTACTAGGGGCGCCGGACCCGGGCTTGGATATCCGGGGAAAAGAATTCTTCCAAAAAAAAAAAAAAAAAAACAGATATCCGGGCAAGTCCCTAGCTAATTTTGTTGGCGAGCACTTATTGCCAGTGTAGCGGGTGCTGTTCTAAGTCCAGGACAACCTTCCTATTCATGTATTCTGGGACTGGTTCGAGTCCGAGAGGTAGAAGTATGCTTACCACACCTCTGCAAATGTACCCAAATCTGCAAATTGCAAAAGACCAAGGTCTGGTGGTGCCCGACGTCAGTCTTCTGTTCTCTTCCCCTTCACGCAATGGGCCCAATCCCATCGAGCGGTAATTGTGACCGATATTTCTCAGACCTTAGACTGTACATTCTTTCATATGCACCATCTCTCTCCACACTCATCGAGTCTCGCTGCTGCGGTGGTGCCAACCATGACGAGGCAAGGGAACATCAAGACTTCGACTCCGACTTTTTTTCGGGGGATCAGATCAATCAGACTCGATTTTGATACTTCACCTTCAATGCCCAATAGTAGACGCTAAGCGGGCTTGGGTTTGGGTCTTGCTTGGGTCTATCGCAGCGTTTCCAGTGACTCGTTGTTGGCCATATTTCACTACTACCCAGGCTTCAGTTACTCACAAATTAAAGTCACAATCCATCTCCGCACCCCGATACTAGTAGAAGGCCAAGATACGCCCTTGGATATGTATATGCTAGTTCATAGTAGAAATCTTGAGAGAAAAGAGGTACAACGCACAGAACGTACTAACCGAACATCTAAGCTAAAGCACATAAATACGGCCGAACTGATTAGATCTGATCTCGTCTTTTTCCTATCTCACAACGATTCGCAATGAGCCCTAGGTGCCCTCTCGTGGCACTTCGCCCCATCATTCTAGAGGTCCCAGGGGAGGGGACCGCTGCATGTCATACAATCCGACGTGGCACCTGCTGCGCAAACAATAATTCCCAAATTCGCAGAATCTTCGACCACCGACACCCGGTGCAAGCGAGAAAGAGGAAACGGTCATCGGCGCGTCGTCTTTCCCTCTTTTGGCCTCCTGAAGGACGTCACGGGGGCCCCCACGCCGCCATTTGCGCGTGGAGCCGTGCTCACACTCGGGCCTGTGCTTGCGCCGGATACGATATTGGAGGAAGCAGGTGGGCGCTCCTCGACCGGCGGCAGGCGCTCATTCTCGATATCTGATCTGCGTCTGATCGCGGTATCAGTTAGCTTGGAGATGGAACAAGATAAGGGGAGGGCGTACGCGTCGTCGAAGGTCTTGATGGCGTTCTTGATGCCCTCGGCGCCGAGGGCGAGCGTGCCATACGGCAGTCTGGACGAGCCCGAGATGCTCTTGAGCTCCGATACCCGCTCCGACTCCTCGCTATCAGTAAAGGTGAGCGGGTTTGCCCAGTGGACAAAGAGGCACACACGGCACGCACCGGAGTAAGGAGAAAAGGTGCGCCATACGTCCGACGGCGAGGATCTTGTTCTTGATCACTTTGCGCCGCTCGGCGACATCGCGGTCGATGGGCGCTGCGCGCGCCGACGACGACCCGCCAGCATCCTCCTTGAGCTCCTCCTGCGTGCATATATTTAGCACTGCCGCGAGCATGTCCGTAACTGCCAAACCGGTCAACCGATCGCTCAAAAATGTGAGAGAAAAAAATAATAGGCGCACTCTTCTCGCCGACGAACGGCAGGCTCCAGCTGAAAGCGTCCATAAAGTTGGGCAGCCAGTACGGGTGCGGCATGTTGTTGAACTGCCGGATGCTGAACATGTTCGACTCGTACTTGACCATTGCAGCCTTGTTGTTGTACACGTCCAGGTAGTTCGGCGCCGAGAAGAGCGTCATGACGCTCGGGAACCCCGTCTTGCGGCTCTTGCGATACATCCGGTACCTGCAGGTCGTCAAAAAAAAAAACCAGCCCGCGCCAGTAACTCGCTCAGACAAGACGGACGAGTTGGACGGGAAACCGAACGCACCCAGCGTCTTGGGCCTCGTGCGCGCGGATGATGGACAGCAGGCGGTTGCGTTCCAGAAACTCGCACGCGGCTTTGTAGGTATAGAAGTAGGAGCAGCCCCGCACGTGGTTATGCACGAAATTCTCCTGGGCCCTTCTCCTGCCCAAAGTCCTCGATAGGGATCGGACCACAATATGTCGCACATAAGCCCGGACGTTGGGGGCTCACGGAACCGGTCCAGCTATGCGCAGGTTTTCGTCACGACGTAGGGGGGAAGACATCGGAGGGCTCACTTTACGAATGTCTTCGATGGTGTGCAGCTCGGGAGAGAGTCCACCGTGTATGCAGAGGAATTGTTTGTTCATGACCGCGGCAAGCGGGAGCGCGCAGAAGGACTCGATGCATGCCTCGTAGACGCGCTCGGAGTACTTGTGCTTGCATTCAAGCTTGAACGTGAAGTAGTCGGTCAGATGCCGGCACTCGTGGTTCCCACGGAGGAGGAAGAACGAGTCTGGGTACCATATCTTGAGCGCCCATAGATAGAGCACGCACTGCGTGACCGGAGTCCCATGAGTAGGAGGAATCCGGGGAGGCGAGAGATACACACTTCGATGCTGAAATAGCCCCTGTCGACGTAGTCCCCGAGGAAGAGGTAGCGGGTATTCGACGGCTTGCCGCCAATTTCGAACAACTTCATGAGGTCATACTACGATCGGGTCGGATATGAGTTGATTTAGGTGGAGCTGGGGAGATGAAGAGATTATATGCGCACGTATTGGCCATGAATGTCCCCGCAGACTGCGATGAAAAAGGTGTCATGGGTGTTAACGTAAATAGAGTGATTGTGGCACCTGTCACTGGAGCGTCGACAGACAAGACGTTGGGCTCTGCGCGGAGGAGCTGCGTCGCCCTGTCGATGATATACAAAGCGTGCTCCTCCTTTAAGCGACCCTCGCGATAAAAGTGGTTTTTCAGGAACGCGATGTCGGGCTTGGTCCTGTCCGTCTTGGAGAAGAACTGGTCGTTCGTCGGGATGGTCATCGCGGGTGCTTGCACCTGCCGCAACGGTACCCATCGTCGTATCCGCACAAGTAATTGGGAAAGGCGAGAGGCGCACACACCTCCTTGACAGCGCGCTCCTGGGTGCTGACGGTGTACCCATTCTCGAGCTGGTGCTGTGTAAAGTCGAGCTCGGGTACGGCGGCCCTGCTCCGTATCTGATGGATCGCCCGCTCAAGCTGGGTCTGGCCAACGGTCATTAAAGCTAGCTAGGGTAGAGGAAAGGGAGAGCGCTGAGGATGGAGGGGGCTAAGAGTCATAGCGATGGTCCTAGTACAGCGTCATATCAAGTGATTGATCAATTCAGTGTGGTCCCGTGTCCATCCTCATGAGCGCTCCCAGTCGTTTTGGGGCGCACTACGTACGATAACAATCATCGGACAGTCGCAATCGCAAATACAAACTCAAAACGAATATATTTCACGTCCGCGCGCTTCATACCGCTCTTTCGCCGCTGCCACGCACGCTGACATCTTGTCCTTATCAGCGATGCCAAGCTGACCGGTCGACAGGAGGGACCCATGCTCGTCCAGCACGATCGATATAGATGTATCCAGTAATGGTTCCTCAAACGCAGTGGGGTCCGCAAGGACTGTTGACCTAGTGAGCCGGGGAAAAAAAAGCCCGGGTCGAGTACAGTCAGCTGTATTGACTGGGGATGACAAAGCGTGGGGATCTCACCCGTCAAATATGCCAAACGAATACGAAATCGGAAGACGCTTGAGCGGCAATGCCTCGCGGATCTTTCGCGAGCAAGTCGTCCGGCCCGTCTCCTCGTCAAAAGTCGCCTTGGGGAGGGTCGCTGTTATGTTCGGGCATCGACATCAGATCGCAGGGAACGCAAGCCGTTGTAAGGGATCGCACTGTTTTTCAATGCGGCAACCATGGCGATGAGCGCGGCATCAAACGCGTTTCCGTCATAGTTGATGCAGGTCGCGTCGACGTACAGGACCCAGGCAGCACGCTCGGGATGGATACATAGCGCTGAGAGTGGGAGAACGCCGGCCCTGTGAGACCGAACTGTCAGGGAGAATGATATGGAGGAGATGTTGGCGCACGCATTGATTGTAGACGCAAGTCGGTCGGAAAGCACCTGCGCCTCCTCGGAGGGTGGTCCCGGCTTAAAGCGCGGCGCGCACATAGCCGGAAGGTCAATATTCGGGACTAAAAGCGTAGATCGTCATTCCGGTGTTCGAGCAACACCAAGAGATACGAACCGAGAAAGCCTTCGGTTGGATGTTCGAGGTCTGGCTCTGCGATCTCAGCCTTGACTCCACAGACGATTGTGGTGTCACCGAGGCGCACGAGGGCAGAGCCGTCAGCGGTGGAGACGGAACCGACGTGTACAAAGAGATCTCTCCATTCTTCTGCCTCGCGACCGTCCGGTCGAACCTGTTCGGCAAGAAAGCGTTCCAAATACGCCCTCGGATGGAGTCGTTGAAATATCTGTGCGTTGAGGTCAGAAGATGAGGCCATCACTAATTAATTATGAATTAATTATGTCTTACAAAGCCATATGATTGCCGCAGTCTCGACCTGTCGCGTCGTCGTCCTCTTTCGTTCTCGACAATGTTCGAAGATAATCCGCTCGAGCCCTCGCCTTTCGTCTTTGATTCAAATGATGTTTTTGCAACTCTCGCTGATTTAGACTCTTTTAACTTTTCGTCCCCGAGCTCCGGACATCGTTCCCCCGCTTTCCCCACCATCCCCGCCATAGCCGAACCGCAGTCAGAACTGAACAACGCCTGGTTCAACCTCTCCAACATCAACGACGATTCCCTCAACAACAAATCCATCGCCTCACCAGACACCCCTTGGGACTTTCCTCACTTTTGCCAATGACAGTCCTGACTCTGGGGCAACCAGTGCCACCAGCGCTTTCTCACCGGCCTTCGCCATCGACCCCCAGCTGATGGCCACCCCTGCTACATCCAAGTCCCCCAGTGATTTTGGAGATGAAGACGCCGCAAAGGACGAGCATCCCATTGAGGAGGACGATGAAGACGACGACGACGAGCCCGTCACTCCCCCACCCATCAAACCTTCCAACAAAGGCAAGGACCGCAAGTCCGGGGTCCTTTCTGGTGGGGTTCAGAAAAAAATCCACTTCAGCTCCGTCGTGAAGACAGACCCTTATGACAACCCTTCGGATGACTGGCGCCCCACACCCGATGAGTATCAAAAGATGTCTAGCAGAGAGAAACGCCAACTGCGTAACAAGATAAGCGCGCGCAATTTCCGTAACCGTCGCAAGGGTGAGTAGTCTCTTTTTACCGTTTCTCTCTCGCAATTTAGAGTTATGTTCGCAATCAGAGTACATCACCACCCTCGAGGGCGACTGTTGCCGAACGTGATCAGCTCATCGATGTCATCCGTACCGAGCTAGGCTCGACGAGATCCGAAAATGTAGGCCTTGCAGCAAGAGATCAAGGCACTCAAGAAAGCTCTCCTCTCCTCCTGCTGGACGCGCCAACTCGCCGGTCCTCCCCCCGCCGAGCCCATTGCCCATCTCGTCCCGGAGCTCCGTATCGACATCGCCGCTGCTCACGCCAAACACGCACAAAGACCTGCCTGCCACGACATCCCCACACCTCGCCGCAAAGGGGTTCTGGGGCGGCAGCAGCACCTCATTCGGGGGCATCACACCAGTGCACACCGTCACGATCCCCGACCTCATTGCCGGCGCAGCCCTCAAGCCAGCTCTGCAAGAGAACATCAACCCTGCGCTCAACAACAACATTAACAGCGTCGGCCTCTCGACGCTTGGTGGGCCGGGAAAGCCCCCGCCGTTCGACTCATTTATGGACTCAAACCCTTTTACCATGAAAATGCTCGATGCGTGCGTTTACCTTATTTGTATGCGTGGGTGGCTGCTGACTGCCGCATCCGTCTAGGTATCGCATGCAGCTCTGGACCCGCATGGCACAGCACCAACAACAGCATCAACAGGCCGCCGCACCACAATACCAACAACACCAACAGCAACACCCCTCGTCCCCGCCACTCTCCGGCCTCGCGGCCAACCTCCGTCCTCATTACTTTTCATCTACACCGACCTTACGCGGTGCTGCTTCATCGTCGTCGTTGTCCTCCCTCCTCAGTGGCAAGCACCACATCCATACGTCCGCCTATTCGTCCGCGTCATCCTCGAGCGCTGCAGCATCAGCATACCCTACACCTCCCGCCTCTCCAAACCCCGGCTCGACATTATCGGCGCAGATGCCAACGCCGCAGCAAGCAGCGCTTGCGACGATGGCCTCACAGACACTCGTTCAGCGCCTCGGCAGCGCGTTCTGGCAAGCCTTTTCCGGCTCCCCTTCTTCTTATCCTCCTTCCTCCTCCTCCCATACAGCGCCGAATGCACGCGCGCCCGCATGGGACGCCGAAAAGGTCCGGCGCGTGCTGGAGGGCACAGCCGTCGTACGCGTCGTCGACATTGACCCGCCTTCGGGCGCTGCCGAGGCAGTCAAGGCCACGGCAGCTGCGGCGAGCGTGGTGGCAGTGACGGAGTCCAAGGAGGTACAGACGCAAACGCAGGGCCAGGGCCCAATGGCGTGTGTGAAGCTCTGTGCGGCGCGTGAAGCGGGGCTTGGCGTACTTGAGGAAAGCATGCGTGCTCTGACCCTCGGCAAAAAGGGATCCGCGTAATCTGATCGCGACCTTGATGCTCTGCGCTTTTTTCTTTCTTTCTATATCGCTGAACCATTACCGTAGTCTGTTACATCTCGCTTTTATTTAATCCTGCTTTTCTTTGGCTCGTTCGGGGGCGTTCCTCCGTCGTGCCAATTAACCATTCTCTTTTCAGTGTGGTGGTTACTCTTTACCTGATCTTCGAGTTGTGTGTTCTTTATGAAAAGTATGAATTGTAGTACGAATCTGTCTTTATACATCCATCCCCACTCCTGTGTATTCGGAAAGGAATCACGCTAGCTAGCAAATGATATACTCAATAAAAACACAGAACTTCAAAAACAGATCATCGGACAGTTCCTCCCGCAAGACGCCAAAAAACAAATAAAAACTACTGTAATGTAATATGGTAATTGGAGATGTATGTTTTTTTTGCGCAACAGACGGGCGCAACACGAGACAAGGTCGAAACGACATAAAACCGTTTAACAAAAGAAGAAAAAAAATAGATGACGAGCTACTCGACGCCAGCCGTTTCCGAAGCGCCTCCCCTAGTAGTGAACTTCTCCAGCCACCGCGCGCGCGCAGCGTCCCTCGCCTCAAGCCTCGCCGCCGCGCGCTCGCGCTCCGCAGCAGCCTGCACGCGCCACAGCACGTCCTCTGTCCGCGACACATAAAACAAACGATAGGTCCGCACGCACACCTTGATCTCCAGCCCACCACGCGCGTAAAAGCCCTGGCTACTACTACTACTACTATTTCCACCTGCCGCCTTGGTCGTCGTCGTCGCTGGTAGAGATCTGCCAGTGGGGGGTTAGCTCAAGTCAAGTGGGGAGGGAGGGGAGAGGGGTGCGGACCTTCGGAGGAATGGGCGGCGCACTTTGCTGGTGGGCACGCCGGGCGTCTCGGTTTCGGACACGAAGCCTTCGACGTAGGCCTGCCAGCGCCCCGAGAGCACCTCGGCGTCGTCGAGGCTCGAGCCGTCCTTGCTGAGCAGCTGGAACGTGAGCATCTTTGATTCCGGGAGCTAGCGCCGGGTTCAGTCCGCGGGCTACCACGAAAGATGGAGGGGGGCTCTCTCACCCAGTCGACGCGGAACAGGTTCTCTTCGGGCCCGAGGATCCCCTCCGCCTGCTGGCGGAACGCGCGGTGGTCCTCGACCGTCGGAGCTTCCAGACGCCGCTCGTCCCAGAGCAGCTTGGTGATCTTCTCGAGCTTCGGGTCTTGCTCCCAGCTCTGAACCTGTGAAAAAAAAAAACGAGGAAAAGGGGCGTCTTTCGTCAGAACCCAATACGTTGTAAGAGCGCGCGAGGAGGATTTGTTACATGTTTGACCAGGGAGGCGAGCACCTTGTCGATGGTGAAGATCTTGTACGCATCCTGCGTGTCGCTCGGATCAGATGCAGATACGGAGAGACGAGAGAGACGACGTGCATGTAAACCGAACATCTCGCGCATCTGGTCCTCAAACGCAAGCTGCTCGATCTGGTTATCGAACAACCGCTCGCACGTCTCCAGCATGAGTTCGTAATACTGTAACGCAGTGACCCGTACGTGCGTATGTCCCTGCCCTTCATGAACACCCGCCGATCCGCCAGCCTCGAGCAGCTCTAGATCCATCGCCGTAACGCTGGGCCTCGTATTGAAACTCGGGTCATTCACGCGTTCCACCGCGATGTTCTTGAACAAGTGTAGGCGCGAGTACAGTACCTTACCGAATTACATCAGCCACTTGCGACCCCCGATCTTGTCTGACACACGCACCTCGACCATCCGGAGTAGGGTATAAAACCACGTATTCGTGAAGAACGACCGGCGCTTCGACCTCCGTTTCTCCCCAGCCGCGGGATTTGACTCAACCAGAACTACCGGCGACAGTGGCGGCGCGGCCTCATCATCAGTCGCCATCGGGACCGGAGCCGGAGTTGGAATGGTAGGGACGGGTGACGCCTTGCGCGAGCTCTGGGGCGAGGGCGACCCGGGCAGCGGGTGCGTATTGGCGCGGGCCGACTTGGCCTGCTCGCTCTTCAGGAGGCTCTTGCGCAGGTCCCCGGAAAAGTTCGCTGGAAGCGCGCCGTTCCGTGCGCGCGGCGTACTCGAGCCCCCAACCGTCGTCGCAGAGTCCGCGTCCTCACAGCCAGCAGCTGCTTCTCCCGCCGTCGCGGTCGCCATTCCCGCCAAGTGCGCATTCGGGCTTGGGGCTACGGTAGCGGTCGCGGAGGCGTGCTTCAAGACCGTGCGCGGGCGCGCCGCCGACGGGCGCTCGTCCCAATCGTTGAGCTGGAAGAAAGCGCGGATGATGCTGTACAGCCTGGTCTCGACCCAGCCCTTGCGAGCCGCGTCGAGGCGGAGCTGGGTGCCGCCGAGGCGGGCGAGGTAGGCAAACGCGAGTTTGAGCGCGTCGCGGAGCACGTCCTGGTCCTCGATCTCGTACTCGAGCTGGTGCTGCGGGCGCGCACGCGCATATAGCGGGTCGACGAGCGCGGCGCGGCGCGCCATCTGGGTCTCCATGATCGCCTCGATCTGCGCGACGAACGCCTTGGCCGTGAGCGCCTTCTTGTCTGCGGTCTTGGACGTGATGCCCTGGTGGTCCAGCGAGCGCGCGTAGTTCGCCACGTCCACTGCGCGCCAGATCTTGTTCCATTCGCGTTGCGCCCGCTTCCATTCCACCTCCTTCTGCTTCAGCCGCGCGAGCACCACGGACAGCGCGAGCGCCGGCGTGTCCTGCATCGCTTGCAGAACCTCGAGCCCCGCTTCTCGCCCGTATATTTTCTTGATGATACGCTGATGCACTGCCTTGCCTGCGCCGCCAAAATTCGGCTTGAGACGGAAGAGCGTACGTTCATCGGGGTTCATAGCCATGATCTTGTGGTTGAGCGGCTCGAGCACGCCGATTGTGCGCACGAGCGCATCGATGTGGAAGTCGTACTCGTGCCGCTCTTCCTCTGTCCGATGCAGCGCCTCTTCGTACAGATTTTTCTTATGCGCCATAAAAACGGAATCTTCGCTCGAGAAGCTCGGGTGTGAGACCCATTCATCGTTCAGCACTGACTTGCACATCTCATCGCGGCCACTACACTCTATATTGATATCCTGAAAGCCAACCGTTGATTACCACGCCCCGGGAAGGAAAGAAGGTACGCACGTCCACAGGTAACCGTCGGTAGCTCCCATATCTGATATTCAGCTCCTCTCGACACGGCCGGTCAAGGATCGACAATGGTCTCCCGGGAGGTGGGTACATCTCTTCTCGCTCCTTAGCTAGAGCCGAACGTTCAATGGCCTCGTCCCATCCCAATATTTCCTTCAACTGCACCATCAGCTCTCCCTCCCCAAGGAACGAGCGGCTTTCTCGTATGAGGCGCGCCCGGTCGATAAAGTCCTGCGTGAACAAATTCACGAGCTTGAGGAACTCGTGATACGTCTCGCGCGAGTCGAGCGCCGCTTTAACCCGTGGGAAGAACTGCGTCTCGTCCAAGTTCGTCACTGACGCCAGCGGTTGAGGGGGAAGCGCAACGGCTGTGCCCGCTTGCGCGTAGTTCTGCGGTGCAGGTGGTGGAGGTGCATGGTGTGCATAGGCGTGACCCGATCGACGTGGCGATGGTGGAGCGGGGATGGTGTTGAAATGGGAAAACGCTGGCGGCTCGCGACCGGTCGGCGGCTGCTTAACCTTCTCGCGGCGTCAATCATGCCCCAATGAGGAACCAGTAAGATGCTTACCCGGCTCCCAGTCGCACGCCCACTATCCCGATCCTTCTCCTTATCTCTATCCGCCGCTTTCCGTCGTCTTTTTGCGGGGGCAGACGGAGGAGGTGCAGTAGGCTCTGCAGGCTGCTTCCGCTTCTGCGCCCGCGCGTGTTCACCAGTTGGCGTGCCGGTCCGAGTGCCAGGCCCCCTGAGCGCATTGAGTCCGTCGTTATCTTGTATACCTGTACCAGGCAGGAAATCCAGAAACGTGGAGGACAAGTCCGGCGCATCTTTAAACAGTTCTTCAACTTTTGCCACAACCTCGGCCTGCCGCACCAGGCGTTAGTATAGGCTGAGAATACGAGTAGCAGCAGGACGAACGTTATTTGCACTAGACTTGTAATTCGAGAGAATCTCTAAGAACTGTTTGTATGTGTCTGGATCATTACTGAAGCGTGTCTTGATCCGTTGGACGTATTCCATTGCCGGCCCTAGAACCTGCCGTTCATGGTCGTCGGAGGTCGGAAGGTCAATGGAACTGCCAGAGAGCTTCGGGGTGTTCGACAACCCTAGAGCAGATGTAGAAGGGGGCGGGGCAGACACAGTAGGTTGGTCTGATGGCGGTAACTGGCCAATTTCTTGCTGCGGTGGTGCTGATAACGATGGGGGTGGAGCCGAAATGCTGGGGGTATTGGTTGACCTTAACATTGTTCCCGACGGGGTCGTGACTGTGATGACCTCAGATGATTGTGAGTCAGAGCCAACTTCGATGCGGTATCCGACAGGAAGAAAAGTGTTGAAACCCTGGATGAGGAAAGGGTGACCATGGAATAGGGTTGCAACGCGTTGGATTACTCCGGGAGTATCGATCCTATGGAAAATATTATAAGGAAGACAGAATGATGGGCACGGGCGCTAGGGACCGGGTAGAGCATCCGAATGAAAAGAGGCTCACACTTGACTCTTAAAATCTTTCATAATATCCAAGAAGACGTTATACACATCCGGCCTGTCATGGAACTGGATCTTCACGGCATCTAGATAGCTAAGAGCATCAGTTACATTGAGCTGACGGTCCGTCACGCCGTTCTGATTGTCCGGCACGGGTTGGGGAACATCCGCGTTGGCCTGTTTCTCTACTGTAAGTGGAGGTTGCGGTGCGGGTGCCGTAGGTGTAGGCGCAGGGGCGTTTTGGCTATCGATTGAAGGGTGTGAGGAGGGTGGAATGGCCTGGGCCGGCTCTGGCGCGGTGGCCTCTGTGGAAGGTGGCTGTGTAGGGTTCTGAAGAGAAGGATCTATTGAGGGGTTCATTAGACGTCCGGGATTCTATACGAAACTCTTCCTGAGGAATCAGATGTTTGACAAGAATTAGGCCCCAAGTTAACGTACAGACGAAGTATTTGAGATGCCACCGTGAACCCAAAAGAGCCGAATGACGGCTATACGAGCTATAGCAGCTCAAAATCCGTTGAAACGAAAAGACGAGACCCTGGTCGGTGTTGCGGGTAGAGGATGTGTCGTTGACGGTTGCAGTCGCGGTCGCAGTCAAAGTCGCTCGAGGACGCGACATATTCCCCGGTCCGAGTCGGTATCACGGCCCGCCACCCAGATAACACCGAACTCGAACCACTATGCCGAGCCTGGGGGCAAGGATAGGATGCGCTGGCAAATATCCGGAGATACCGCCGACCCCATATGAAGGCCCCGGGTATCGAGAGCGCAGCACTCATCACGAGAACGCTCATACCTGCAACACTCCTGCAACACCGGACATAGTGGGCGTCAAAACTCACCAATGCTCTCAGTACTCACCAAGAAACCAGCAAAACAACCCTAGAATCCAGATGCAAGTACCCAGAAACGAATAGTAAAATAGGAAACTTGATTGTACGACCAGCCCTGACGTCTTCGACAAAACAACATACAAGGTAATCACAGACAGTAACGCATTCGTACAAGCATCGGCATGATATCGAGACAACAATAAAACGAACAACCAACGTCAATACCGACGCCAAGTATTGGTCTGACTCGGACCCCGATGACACAACATGTCCGAATCTTTCTGAGGGAACTAGTAAGCTCCAGAGTTGCTGTACGCCGAAAATTCCACCACTCACCGAAGATGCACCATCAAGCGCCATAATGCACAAAATTCACCCATCGTTCCAGGCTGATTCCCCTCTTTCTCCTCAGCTTCCGTGTCGCATCCCGCAGCGCTCTCGCAGATCGCTCACAGTACGGCACATTTGTCTCTCGGTCAGAGAATAGTGACTTGTAGAAACTCTTTGCCAAGTCTCTCCCATCCGTATCCGCCATTTCCCACATAGTCCCGACTACGCTTCGGAATCCACAATACTGCATCGCAGCAGTAAGGTGAAGCGCCTCATCGGCAACGCTTTCTTCAGTGATTTCCGCGGTGTGACAGCAAGAAAGGAATGCGAATTCCGCATCGGGGAGTCGAGACCGTACTATCTCCAGCAGCGTGAGACGCGAGCCCCCGTGAAGTTTGAACGATGCCTCGAATGGCTTTCCTGTCTCCAGCACTCCATGGCATGCAACGTGCACAAGCCGATTGGTTCGAAGGCCCTCGATCACAGAAGAGGGTGTGGCCTTACTCGAGACAAGATCCGCCACCATAACCTGTGATTTGAGCGATCGTATGACCTCGATTTCTCCCTTCACACCTGGAAGAGAGTCGTCTGGTCGGGCGACAAGAAGTAACGAGGGCTTGTCCAGCATCTGTGGGCTAACCTTGCGTGACTCAATGAGGGCAGAGAGAGATGGTGTGTATGAAGGGATGTACAAATCCGAGAAATATCGCCCGCGCGGATCGCTCGATGGGATTGGGCCCATAGCGTGAAGGGGGAGAGAACAGAAGACCGACGTCGGGCACCACCAGATTCGAGATTGCTCTGGCACGCCTAACAACCGAAGCCTCTTGATCACCGGTACTCCGACAAGCTCATAGAGACCCTTCAGTACAGAACATAGAGCATCCTGATATTCGACTGAGTCGAGACCATGCTTCCGTGCCACGACTAGCTCATCCCGTAGTTTGTTTGCGCGATCGTAGAAATCATCGGTGGTAGGAATGGAGCAGGGAAGATAATTGTGGAAGATAATCAGGATATCGGAGCACCATCTGCAGTGGTTGATGATAATGACGGGGCCACGCGAGGCGGCAGAGCGAAGAGTGGTGAATGATGGCGTCTTCAAGAATCTTTCAAACCCTGGTCGGCCTCGGATCTGTGAAATCAGCGTATCCCGCTCCTCCACCAGTTTGCGCTGCTTCACCACAAGCTGACCGAAGGGGTCCATCCCATCACCACCCTGAGCAACGCCAGTCTTCCATTGCTAGACTCCCACTCGGTGTGATGGATGTGGTCAGCGCCTCGAGTTCTTGATTGATATTAGCGAATCTCTTTGCCAACCGCGAGTCTTCTTCGATAAGCCGGGCCATCGGGGTTCGAAGGCCTCGCATCTCGGACCAAAGTAACGCTCGCCCTTGTTCTAGCGTCTCAACGGCCTCCTCAAATCGACCTAACTTGATCTGAAAGGATACGTAGTCAAGTGGCATGGTCTGACAATTCTTGCCCATTGCGACGAGACGGGCGTGCTGGATGGACACCGTCGGAGCGAAGGACAACGACCTTTCCATTAATGATATTGCGCTCTTGTACGCAGTCAACGTGGTGGGGTGACTGGTATTTCGCGCAACGATGGCCCACCGACATGACAGTCGGAATCGGTCAGGTTCCCTCGCGTATTGATTATCGACGGCCAGTGACATTAATTGTATGGCTTCGAGTCTGTCCTCTCTTCTCCCAGGCAACCGCCCGCGGGTAAGTAGAGATGACACAAGCGTCCGAATTGCGTGAAAGTGGATAAATTGTACACTCTTCAACTCTAGAATGTTATATCCGATGGCGATTGACTGGTCGAGGTAGTCGATCTTGCTGGTTTTCTCGAACGCGAGGAGGAGAACATTGCGTAGGGAGGCGAGGGGAAGGACTCTCCACTGGTCACGGGAATGAGTGGCGTCGAGTGACAGACGGCTATACTTGATGGACTCTTCGAGATCAGATATATCGTTGTTATGGTAGTACTTCGATTTATACCATTCCCCAAGTTCACTGAGGAGGCGTTTGTGGTGTGGGGTCCCCGGAGGGGTGATTAAAAGTAGTTCTTCAAGGTGCTGAATTTTATCCCTCGTCCTCTCCATAGAATAGTATGATCGCTGAACCATGGCGCCCACTGAAAGTTCAAGTGACTCATATTTTTCCAGGCCTTGAGAGGATGAAATGTCGACAAGTTGTGAAGTATAGGAATTGGCTTCTTCAAGGCTCTCAGAAAGACTGTAATGTGTAAAGCGCTCTCTGGTTTTGGTCGCCAAGATGTCAGTGAGATAAAGACGCATTTCTCGATCATCGGAAAAAGAGCTGAGCAAGGTGCGGAGGCGAGAAATTGTGACTTCGGAATATTCTGGGTTCTCGTAGATGGTCGATCTGACGAATACGAGCGTACCAGCAAGACACAAGGCAAGATTTTGAGCTGAATCTGGACATTCTCCGAGCTGGTTGGGATCGAGGATTATTTCCAATTGCGCCGTTGCTTCCTCATAATCGTCATTAGAATGAGTTTCCATGAAGCGAGTGAAGAGTGTGTGGGCCAGCGCGTACAAGACGAGATGCGAACCTGGTGTGCACACCCTCGCCGCGTCCCGTAGGCATTCAATGGCTTTGTCTAACAACTGTACGGACCGTACTCGAGAACATGCGGTTGTGACAGCCCCTCCTAGTGACCAGATAGCGGCGACAAGGAAGTCTGCTGATATGTTGGGATCGAGTAATTCACGGCAGAGGTCTACCATCTCATTCACATTCTGTGTCCCATCATCCCCAGCTTCCGACATAACTTGATTACCCAATGCCTGAATCAGTGACGTCGTAACGGTGTGTCTGGGGAGGTCGAAAGAATCAAGGGGCAGCCCTCGGAGGTAATGGAGGTACTCGATAGAATATTTGACGTCCTCGGGTTGTTCGAGCTTCTCGGAGCGATATAGAAGTGTTCTTGCGAGGCCAAAAAGGAGTTTGACAATATTGAGGGAATGTCCACCCCGGGAAACGGGCAGAAGGAGGATCGCCTCGATGTAGTGTAGAACGGACTTGTTAAGGTCTTCCTTCTGTTGTGACAGGTTATAGCGCGCAGATCGTGTCACCGCGAGAGCATAGACACCCATGATGTGTATTGAGTGTGATCGAGGGTGCCGTGAGAGTACATTCTGAAGATCCGCGATATAGCCGTCAATCATATCGGTGATGGAGGCTGTAAGGTGGGGGGGGACATGTTACCAGGACGATTCGAACCTGGATATTCGGGCTTACATTTAGGTGCCATGGTCCAGTACGTGGAAATGGGAAACCGTGGGTTGCCTGACAGTGAATCTTGCAGTGAATTGGACAGTTGGGAATTTGGGATTGGGAAGGCTGGCAGGTGGGCAGACGAAAAGACTCGCCCTAGCCTTAAACGTGTGCATTCGCACAGCAACGACACGAGGCGTACATATTTACTCGGCCCATTGCTCATGGAAGGGCGGTCCTCTTGGCTCAGACTCCTTCCTTGTCGTGAAAGAGACTATGATTACGCATCACGTGTTGTTTCCCACACCTTCCTTTTTTATCGCAACTTCGCGTCTGGTCAACCCGATTGCACGACCGCTCCCGATGCCAGTGCCTTCCAAGAAACAACATACAATGTTAATATAGAAACAGCCTACACAGGTGATATCGAGGACAACGGTAAAACATGTCCGAATCATTCTGAGGGGGCTAGTAAACGCCATCGTTGCTTGTACGCCGAAAATTTGGCCACTCATCAAAAACACACCATTAAGCACCATAATGTACAAAATTCACCCATCGCTCCAGACTGATTCCCCTCTTTCCCCTCAGCTTCCGCGTCGCATCTCGCAGCGCTCCCGCAGATCGCTCATAGTACGGCCCACTTGTCTCTTGGTTCGAGAACAATGACTTGTAAAAGCTCTTGGCCAGGTCTCTCCCGTCCGTATCCGCCATTTCCCACATAGTCCCAACTACGCTTCGGAATCCACAATACTGCATCGCAGCAGTAAGGTGAAGCGCCTCATCGGCAACGCTTTCTTCGGTGATTTCCGCGGTATGGCAGCAAGAAAGAAACGCGAATTCCGCATCGGGAAGTCGAGACCGTACTGCCTCAAGCAGCGTGAGACGCGACCCGCCGTGAAGTTTGAACGATGCCTCGAATGGCTTTCCTGTCTCCAGTACTCCATGGCATGCCACGTGAGCAAACCGATTGCTTCGGAGGCCCTCAACCACGGAAGAGGGTGTTGCCTCACTCGAGATGAGACCCGTCACCGTAACCTGTGATTTGAGCGCTTGTATGACCTTGATCTCTCCCTTCACGCCTGGAAGAGAGTCGTCTGGTCGGGCGACAAGCAGTAACGAGGGTTGTTCAAGCGTCTGTGGGTTTGACTTGCGAGACTCGATGAGTGCGGAGAGAGATGGTGTATATGAAGGGATATACAGATCCGAGAAATACCGCTCGCAAGGTTCGCTCGATGGGATTGGGCCCATAGCGTGAAGGGGGAGCGAACAAAAGACTGATGTTGGGCACCACCAGATTCGAGATTGCTCTGGCACGCCTAACAACCGAAGCCTCTCGATCACCGGTTCTCCAACTAGTTCATACAGGCCTTTCAGTACAGAAGATAGAGCGTCCTGGTATTCGCCCGAGTCGAGACCATGTTTCCGCGCCTCGACTAGCTCGTCCCGTAGCTTGTTTGCGCGAGCGTAGAAATCATTTGTCGTAGGAATGGCGCAAGGAAGAGAATTGTGGATGATGATTAAGATATCGGAGTGCCATTTGCAGTGGTTGATAATAATGACGGGGCCACGCGAGGCAGCGGAGCGGAGGGTGGTGAATGACGGCGTCTTCAAGAATCCTTCTAACCCTGGTCGGCCTCGGATCTGCGAAATCAGCGCATCCCGTTCCTCCATCAGTTTCTCCCGCTTGACGAAAAGCCGACCGAATGGATCTGTCCAATCTCCACCTTGAGCGACGCCGTCTTCCATTTCTGGCCTCCCACTCGGCGTGTCGGATATGGTCAACGCCTCTAGTTCTTGATTGATCTCAGCAAATCTCTTTGCCAATGGCGGGGCTTCCTCGATAAGTTGGACCATTGAGGTACGAAGGCCACGCATCTCGGACCAAAGTAATGCTCGCCCTTGCTCCAGTATCTCAACGGCCTCCTCAAATCGACCCAACGTGATCTGAAAGGATGCGTAGTCAAGTGGCATGGTTTGACAATCTTCGCCCATTTCGACGAGACGGGCATGCTGAATCGATACCGTCGGAGCAAAGGACAACGACTTATGCAACAATAACATCGCGCGCTTGTAGGCGGTCAAAGTGGTGGGGTGACTGATTCCTCGAGCAATGTTAGCCCACCTACATGAAAGTCGGAATCGTTCAGGTTCCTGCGCATATTGATCGTCAATGACCGTCAAGATTAGTCGTATGGCTTCGAGGCGGTCCTCTCTTCTCCCGAGTATCTTCTCGCGGTCAAGTAGAGATAGGGCAAGCTTCCAAGTTGTGTGGAAGCGGACGCCCTCTGTACCCCTCAACTCGAGGATGTCATAGGCGACGGTAATTGACTCATCGAGGTAGTTGGTCTTGTCAGGTGCGCTCGAACGCGCTGAGGAGGTTGTCGTGCAGGATATAAAGGGGAATGCCCAGCCAGTCACTGGAACGGGTCGCATCTAGGAACAGGCGGCTATACTCGACTGGACTGTTCGATATCCGATATGTCGTTCGTACGGGAGAACTTTGATCCATACCAATTTGCAAGGTCTCCGAGGCACATTCTGTGACGTTCGGTCCCCGGAGGAGTATTCGAGAGCAGTTCTTCAAGATGCTGAATTTTCTCCGCCATCTCCGCCACCGAATGTGAATTCAAGAACAGCGTCTGCACGAAGAATGTCCTCAAGTATTTGCGGGCTTTGGGAGTGTGAAAGGTCGACAAGTTGTGAAGTATAGGAGTTCGCTTCTTCGAGGCCCTCGGCAAGACCATATTGTATGAAGCGCTGTCTGGCTAGTTCCGCCAGGGTATCGGTGATTTCAAGACGAAGCTCTTCGTCAACGAAAGAAGAGTTGAGTAAGGCGCGGAGACGAGGAATTGTCACTTCGGAATCGAGTGGGTTCTCGAACGTGGTCAATCTATCGAGCTCGAGACCAACGGCAAGTGATGAAGCTTGACGTCGAATTGAATCTGGAACCCCCCCAGGCCGATTGGTATTGAGGAGTTTTTCCAATAGTGCCACTGCTTCCTCATTATCGTCGATTAAATGAGTTTGCATCCAGCGAAAGTTAAGTGTGTAGGCCAGCGCTAACGGGACGTGGTATGAATCGAGTGGACACATCTTCACCGCGTCCCGTAGGCATTCAATGATTTCGTCTAACGACTGGACGGGCCCTCTATTAAATTCGGCGTCGAGAGCCTCATACAGAGGCGGGAATGCAAAAGCGAAGTCGTCTGTCGAAATATTTGTGGTGAGAAGCTCGCGGCAGAGGACCACCATTTCCTCGATATTCCGTGTCCCATACCCAGATTCCAACTTGACTTGGACAGCTAATGCCTTGACAAGTGATCTCGTAACGATGTTTCCGGGGAGGCCGAGGGAATCAAGGAGAACGGGTAGCCCTCGAAGGTAGCGGAGGTACTTGATAGCATATTTGACATCCTCGGGCCGTTCGAAGTTCTCGGAGCGACGTAGAAGAGCGAATGCGAGGTCAAAAAGGAGTTCGACAATATAGGGCGGAAGTCCATCCCGGGAAACGGGCTGAAGGAGGATCGCCTCAGTGCAGTGTAGAATGGACTTGTCGAGGTCTTCCTTCTGTCGTGACAGCTTATAACGCGCGAACCGTGCATCTGCGAGAGTATGAACACCATTGATATGTTCTGGGTGTGATCGAGGGTTCCGTGAGAGCACATTTTGAGCAATTGCGATACGGTCGTCAATATCGGTTATCGAGACTTTAACACAGTGTCAATTACTGTACTAGGACGATTCGGACCTGGAGATTCGGGCTTACGTTCAGGTTCCATGGTCCAATGCGGGAAATGAGAAACCGTGGGTTGCCTGACAGTGAATTGGACGATTGGGATTGGGAAGGCAGGTGGGCAGGCGAGAAGCTGCGCATTCGCGCGGCAACGAGCCTGAGGCAGACAGGGCTACCCGGTCGTTCATAGATGGCGGGGCTACCCTCTTGGCTATGCTGGACTGGAAAACTCATGCACAGCCTACGCATAAGTCGATGGAAGCTGGCCCAATGGCTCGGCGGACTCGGATATGCCTGAGATTGACTTGAGATGCGGCAGCACGTCCATCTAGAGTACCCATTTCTTATTGAAGTGATTTTCCGACTCATTTTCGACTAGGCGTCGACTTTGTCGACTGAAACCTTGCTTGTCTTGGCGACAGGTTTGTTAGTCGGTGTTTGCTTCGGTCAGGCAAATTATGGAATGGAGAGTACAGTTGTAGTCATTACAAGAGCGTATTTCTACATTGGAAGGACAAGTGTTAGAGGTGTAATCCGTGCTGACTGCCTAACCAGAGTTAGTCCCGCACAGGCAGCGCGAGGCTGTTTTCCAAAGGGGGGAGATCAGCGCGGAAGGCTTTTCATAGCTCAAAGAAGACTCACGATGTGATATGCGGGTCAAGTGTTTGTGACAAACTTGCCAAATTCGCCGCTCCGATAACGCTCAAGTGTGTTTTTTTCCAACGCGGCAAGCCGTTGGTCTTCTTCTCGCAGCTGTTCATTTGGATGGACCGTAAAAATCCGTTGATCGAAGTCTCTGAGCAGTCTGATGGTGTCTCTACCGCGGCTCCGTGACAAGGCGACGTAGGCGTTTAAAACCAGTTAGGGCACCGGAGGGTGGTTTGGCGATGTCGACTATGACACATTCCAGTGTCTGACCCTGTGACTTATGTCTGTGAAGGCGTATGTGGGGATGAGTGCGAATTGTTGTCGATTAATAGTGACACCTTTCTTTCCACCGAGGTTAAACGATTGTCGAGTGGGAAAGAGGGGAAGAACGCCATGTGGTAATCCGGGAATGGATAGTTCACACTGGAAAGGGTGGAACAAAATCGCGGTGGGCAGGTAAGAGAGCTGAACGGTGTTTGCGTGGGATTTTTCGAGCGGCTCTCTCGGATCGAGAACGATGTCGATTACGATCCCCCGAGAACCGTTGGCTAGACCGGCGTGAGGGGCAGTGTTGTAGAGCAGCATTGTTTTCGATGGCGATGTCAACCTTGTGTGGTAAATTATTGGTTTTGTTGAGTTTTAAATGCAATGAAAGTGGTGACCGTTTACAACTGTCGAGGGCGTAGAAAGTGTAACGCGTGTGGCCTGTTCTACGACAGTGTTGTTCCAGCATGCGAGCGTTCCACACAAATACTGCACGGGCTTGAATGTAGACAACGAGACTGACAATTGCCAGGTTGTGTCTGCGGAGGAAACTGAAGCGTTCAATTTGAAGGGGGACATCCAACAGGTATGTCGCTCAATCAGACATCAATAGCCCTGCCAGGCGGTTTGACAACATCGCCAAACACCAGCTTTTGCCAGTGGTTGTCGAAACCACCTGCGCCGCCGCTCTTGTCACGTACCGAAGCATTCCCGGCGCCATCATCAGGAAAAACCTCCCGCGCTAGCGAGGGGTAATTTGACTAGATTAGCGAAAATTAGCCACATTAGTTACATTATCTCCATTTCGTTGCCACAACTAAGTTAGTGCTAATTATCAATATTTTCGTGGTATTCTCAGATAGGTTACCAATAATGGTACTCTGAAATTCTCTCAGATTATCATGTCATTATCGCGTCATTATCGCGTCTTAGACTCTTAGTGACCATGACCGTTTTAATAACCATTAATGAGATTTTATTATAACTATCAAACGAGTGACCAGGCACGACAGGCACGAAAACAAACGACAGGCACGAAAACAAGCATACGAAAAACAAGCACGGAAGTCAAAAACGAGTGAGCGAAAAAAGTAAATTCTTTTTGTAGGATTTTCTGATTTTCTGATAATCACTGCCAATCAGATTTGCGTCAGTAGTCATTTAAAGTAGTACCATAAACTTACAGTGAATATTATTGACGGTCTGTTGAAACTGAAAACGCGCATTTACTCAAGTTGATCGAGGTCAAGATCGGCGATTGGAATAGTCGTCGTCACGACTGTACCTCCCGTAGCACTACCATAGCACCAGTGAGAACACAATAGTGCAAGTGAACGTAGCAGACTCACCTTGCTTGGGCATAAATATCACTCATCATGATGTGATAGGCACGTTCGCGGTGGTTCAGGATGTGCTTGAGGGTGTTCACGTTGGCAAGGTACACGTCCATGTAGGCATTTGCCGAGAACTCGGCCGTCTGCTGTTCGCCACCGCGCCACTCATAGAGAGTGGCATACAGCTAATACACAAAGTTAGCGTCATAAAAATAAAATATTACTCAACTCACCGCGGTCGCAACCAGAGCAACCATGGGCATAGGAACCTCCCGACTTACCACTCCATCTTCACCTTGGTATGTTGGGAAAAGATGATGGAAACGAGCAAGGAATGAAGTCGAACCACCCGTAAAGTATAAGTCGCGGATAACTGTGATGATTCGTGGGTTTCGATAAGGGTGCGAGGTCCTCACAAGCCCAGTGATTCCCATGTTCTGGGAAGGTGTCAGAATAGCTCATCGAAAGCAACCGCACTTACACCAGGCGCTCCGGGGAAAATGTAGTTGTAACCAGATAGTTGCTTCCGAATCAAGCGGGAAATTTCGGCTGCCGAACCGATCGCAATGATTGGCGCTACGCTAACAGCGCTGCAGCGCTCCTTGACTTCACTACGGAAATGGGGAACTCGTGCACGCGACTGTCAATTAACTTGAGTAACATCAGGCTCTGATATTATAAAACTTACCAAGGAAATGAGCTTGGTCAAATATTCGTCATCGACTTGAAGTCGGCGTCGAACGATGCCTCCTCCATGTCCATGATTCCCGGTAGCGGCAATGAGAGCTTCCCGAGTGAACGCAAAGGCGACAGTCGCATCTGGGAACGCATTATTAAACAAGATAGAAGCGCGAAGGTTCTCGATCGAGTCCTGAACGATCACTCGGATGAGCGCGCGCTGGCTGGTCAGCATAACCTTGGTTGTGCCCTCCACAAATACCAGATCTGTATCAATACGTGCGACAGTGGGCGCTGGCGACTCGGACTTCACAGTCGGGGCCCGGTTCGGTGAAGGAGTACCGACTGCGTGTTGTAATAATGGTCAGCCGAAGAAGAGACACCTGAACAAAAAAAAAAAAAACCTTCATCCGAGAGTTCAACCAGGTGCGCCCTCGGTCCAGGTGTCTGTGGCAGCGTTGGCGTGGACACAGGGGTAGCGCCTGCAGTTGCATGGCCGCTGACACTGCCAGAAGAGCCAAAACTGTCAGTACTCTGTCTGGACTTCAGCTTCGCTGAACGGGGCGTGTCTATACCACCTGGTTCCTTCCAGGTGGGTCGCTGTGAAAGTGGGGGTTTGGACTAAAGGTGTAACGTTTCGTCTCGGATGTGGACTCTGACTCATCGGTGATGACTTACGAGTGTCAGAAGTACTTAGTCATGGACTGCGCAGCATCAGTCAGCTGTAGGGATTGGCATGTGATTGTACGAGATGACTCATTCCTAGTAGTAGTTGTATTAGGGTTCGCTCTACTTACGCTATTGGCTAGCTACGATTCGGGAGGAGCTTTAAAGCTACCTCATACATGTATATAAGGACTCGTATGAAGACCAGGATCCGCATCTTGGTCTTCTTCAAATACCACTTCTTGACTCGTCCTCTACACAAGGGATTCCCCCCTTAGTGAGTTCCCTTCGTCCGGCATATCCTTCAGGATCCCCGTGACTTCCATTGGCCTTCGGCTACCCACGTGTCTGACCAACCGTGTGGGCAGTGAACTACCCTCTCGACGCTACGTGCCACCGGGTGTACCTCTATCACAACGAACGCGTCGCCAAGCCGTTTCACCAGATCTACGTCGTTGACCACGAGTCGTGGGACGAGCTCAGAGTCGTCCGCTCCCCACCAATCTATCTTCTGCTAGGAGAAGACCTCCACGGATATCTAGGACCCGAGGAACGTCTATTCCCTCACCCCATTGACATTCATACCACCTCCGCTAACCGGAACTACTATCTCCCCCGAGGATCAGCACACCAGTTCGCCTAAGTCAGGCAGACGTCCGTGGTAGACGTTACATTAAGACCAAGATCCCATCGTGGCTTATCCTCAAAATCCGAACACGACCACCAAGGACCTTTGGGTCCCCTTCAACCCATATCACATCGACAGACGAGGAGAGCGAAACGTCCCCGTTCAATATCTGAAAAACGCCTTCTGGTCGGACGACGCCCAAGACATCGGGTACGCCGCCAAATACAAGAAACAAAGTTACCCAATAGAATTCAACTTCGACCGCCTCTGCTGGGTCGAACTCAAGTGGGATCACTCCGCAGACAAATACAAAGCCGTCCAACCCACACACGACGTACTCCAGTGCAACATCCTTGCAAGCAGCGTCACCACAAGAGACCAGTGGGGCCCAATTGACGGGAAACCAACGGAAGAAGAACACGCACGATCCCCGACACCAAAAACACCAGCCCCGTCCCCCTCGCTAAAGAGTAACCCAGAGGAGATACACGTGCTCGGAGACGAAGAAACGCACGAAGAAGTAATCCTCGAAACATTAGCTGAGCAGATTCCTACCCTATCCATACCACGCATGGCAACCATGACCGAAGCAGAAACACAAGCGCGTACAGCCTTCATGGGAGATATTAATCCCGAAACAGGGCATCGAAAAGAACAACCCGGAGGGGGAGGCGAGGACCCTCACGGAGGAGGAGCCGGAGGAGAAGACGGAGACCCCCCAACGGGATGGCCGCTGGGAATACCAAGTGCAAACCCAATGCAACGAGCAGAAAAGTTCTTCGGAAAAGAACCTACGGTATTCACGGGAGATCGTACCAAAGCAGCTGAGTTCTACACCCAATGGACGCTATTCACGAACTTAAATGATGAAAACGCGATCATCCAAACTCCTTATCGGAAGGCAATGCTCTTCCTCACCTACTTCCAAGGGCCCCCTTGTCAACGAGTGGATCCTCTCCACTTCCGAATGGCTAAAGCAAGAGAGACGCAGGCTAGGCCCCCTAGATGAGTGGCTATGGGAAGCCGTAGCAGGAGGATTCAAGAGACAATTTACCGACACCCTGGAAGAAGAGAAGGCGCGCCAAGAACTCCGCGCTGGAATCAAAATGGAGAAAGGGGACATAGACGCCTACATAGCTAAGTTCGAACGCCTAGTCCGCCAGAGCAACTACCAAACCAACACCCCTCTAGTACTCGACTGCTTTACAGCAGGATTACCCTACGACCTCTACCGCAACTCGTATCAGTTCCACAACCCCAGCACCTACGCCCAATGGAAAGCAGCGGCCATAGAACAACAGAAACGCTGGATCCACATGAACGCCCGAGTCGACAGAAAGAGACCCCAGCAAGGGCAAAACCAGGGGCAGAAGTCGCCCACAAGGACAGCGTAACGCGCCCATGCGCCCATGGCAAACACCTCAGAAACCAGGGTGGCAGCAGTATCGCAACCACCCCGACGCCATGGACACCACCCCAGGCAGAGTCCGCGCAAGACTCGCGAATGCCGAAGAAATCCTTGAAACTTGGAAACGGAATCAGCGCGTAGGGACGCCGCCCGCCAGAAGACCTCAGGGCAGAGGGGTTATAGATGCAAGGGACGTAACCTGCTACACCTGTCATAAGAAAGGACACTTCTCACGAGACTGCCCCACTTGGCAGCGTCAAGGCCCACAAGTACGCGGTGCATACATCGAAGAAGTACAAAGTGTACGAGAAGAACCGCTCATCGACCTCGAGGAGGGGAGCGAACGAGGGGCGCGAACCTCCACCTCCACACCCCAGGACAGAGCAGACGAGTGGCTCGAGAGAGTCTCGGGATTAGATGAGGAAGCCAAAGGGCTAGTAATGAAGGAGCTGTGGGGAAAGAAGGATTTTCAGGACGCCTGAACCCATCGGCCTGGGTGAGGGCATTAAAAAGTGACTCTGTGTTCATAACGCGCTATCATTCTATGCATGTTCCAGTTTCGACTCGCACAAGTCACTTCATGGCCGACAAAAGAGCTCTGGTAGACTCCGGAGCCACCAACAACTTCATACACCCCGCATTCGTCAGAAAAATGGGTATCGGGTCAAACGAACTAGACCGACACCGAAATATCTGGAATATCGACGGAACACACAACAAATCAGGAAAGATCACCCACTACGTGGATCTCAGCATCCAAACCAAAGGGGAGAAGAAGATTATGAGATTCCTCATCACCGACGTAGGAGGAGAAGACTTAATCCTTGGATATCCATGGCTCGCAACCTTCCAACCAACAATCCAATGGGCCAGCGCAACCCTCAAAGCAGATGAGTACCCAATCATTATACGAACTACGAATCCCACTCGTAAAAGCATAGACCCGGTAATCGCAAAAGCAGTCGTACTGCGCCGCCTTGACCAGAGTTATCAACGAAGAAAAAGGAGAAATCGTCCAACAACTCGAACAAGAGTGCTCACTACGAGGGGCAAGAGTAAACGAAGACGAAGAGGAAATTCATCTACGAGCCACCACCTCGACAAACCTAGCAATCGAGGCGCAACAGCACACACAAAAGACAGAAGTCCCAGAAGAGTACAAAAGACACGCCAAAGTATTCAGCGAAGAAGAATCCTACCGACTCCCTTCCTCGAAACCATGGGACCACGCCATAGACCTCAAACCAAACGCACCCAGCGCCATCGACTGCAAGGTTTACCCAATGAACCAAGCAGAGGACCAAGCCCTCAAAGAATTCCTAGACGAACAAATGGCAAAAGGATATATCCGACCGTCGAAATCCCAGTACGCATCCCCCTTCTTCTTCATCAAAAAGAAGGACGGAAAACTACGCCCAGTGCAGGATTACCGAAAACTCAACGAGTGGACCATACGCAATCAATACCCACTCCCGCTCATCCCAGAACTTATCTCGGACTTGAGCGGCGCCTCCATATTCTCCAAGTTCGATGTCCGCTGGGGATACAACAACATACTGATCAAGGACGGCGACCAGCCCAAAGCCGCGTTCAAAACACGCTACGGGCTGTACGAGCCACTAGTAATGTTCTTCGGACTTACCAACTCCCCGGCAACGTTTCAAGCAATAATGAACATCATCCTGAAACCCGTCATCGACTACTGGGAACAACGAGGAACGATCATACGGGTGTATATGGACGACATTGCAGTCGCTTCGAACAATATGGAGGACCACATTGCAGCAATACACGACATCCTGGACGTACTGGAAACCAACGACCTATTCCTCAAACCGGAGAAATGCATCTTCCACGCTCCGCGCATCGATTACCTGGGGGTAATCATTGAAAAGGGGGTGACTCGCATGGACCCCATCAAAATTTCAGGCATCAAAAACTGGCCTACCCCCACCTCCGTAAAACAGGTACGATCATTTTTGGGGTTCTGCAACTTCTACCGCGCTTTCATTCGAAATTTTGCCACATACGCACGACCACTTAACCGTCTAACAAGAAAAGACACGACATGGCAATGGGGAATCGAGGAACAAGCAGCACTGGACAAACTCAAAGCACTCGTTACAACGGAACCAGTACTGGCACACCCAAAACTCGACAAACAATTCGAGCTCGAAGTCGACGCCTCAGGATTCGCCGTAGGAGCAGTATTGCTACAGAAAGGAGAGGACAACAAGAGACACCCCATCGCCTATTACTCCAACACCCTCAACGCGGCAGAACGAAACTACGACATCTACGACCTGGAACTATTAGCAATCGTAAAGGCCCTCCGCAACTGGCGGCAATACCTAGCCGGATCCCCGCATAAGATCAAAGTATTCTCGGACCACATGAACTTGCAGTACTGGAGATCCCCCCAGAAGATCAGCAGACGTGTAGCACGGGAAGTACTAGAACTCTCTGAGTACGACATCGAGATTCATCACATTAAAGGAACAGCAAATGGCCGTGCAGATGCCCTGTCAAGACGCCCTGACTACGATCAAGGAGAAAGGGACAACGAACAAGTGACGGTCCTCCCCGATGACGTATTCGTAAGGGCAACCATGCTAGACACAACGGAAAACCCCCTACGCCTAGCCAAGGTCATTCCAGTAACAGAAATGGAACCAACGCTGCCCATATACAGACAGAACGAAGACACGCTACGCAAATGGGTAGACCCCCACGGCCTCAAAAAGATAGAAGGCACATGGTACAAAGAGGGAAGACGCGTGGTCACCTCGGGCCCCACCATCACACGGATCTCATCAAGGCACACCACGACCCACCAGTATACGGACACCCCGGGATTAATCGGACGATACAACTGGTAGAGCGCCACTACTGGTGGCCTGGCCTACGCAAAGAGGTAATGGACTACGTCAAGGGATGCGCCGACTGTCAACGAATCAAGGTCAACACGCGACCACAGCGTGCAGCACTGCAACCCATCTACCCAAAACCGGAAGCTATGCCATTCGAAACTATCGCCCTTGATTTCATCACTAAACTCCCTGTGGCGCAGGATTGCGATTCGATCCTCACGATAACGGATCATGACTGCACAAAAATGGCCTTGTTCATCCCCTGCCAAGAGGAGATAACGGCAGAAGGAACAGCCGCCCTGTACGTGAAACACGTGTTCCCGCGATTCGGATTACCCTCCAAAATAATCAGCGACAGAGACCCCCGCTTTGCGTCCAAGTTCACGCGCGAGCTATGCCTGATCCTGGGAATCCAGCAGAACATTTCCACTGCATACCATCCCCGAACAGATGGACAATCAGAGCGTACAAATCAATGGCTCGAGCAGTACCTTCGCTTCTGGGTTAACGAGCGACAGGACAACTGGATCAATTACCTCCCCATGGCGGAGTTCACCCACAACAACTGGCCTCACGAAACAACCAAACAGTCCCCCTTCAGCCTGCTAATGGGGTACAACCCACGAGCGGACTGGACGGATCGACCATCCCCTATCCCACAAGTAGCGCTCAGGGTCAAACAATTCAAGGAGGCACGAAAGCGCGCCCAGGAACTGATGATCAAAGCGCAGCAGCGATGGGTCCAGAACAAAGATACGCCCAAGTACCAAATCGGAGATCAAGTATGGCTGGAAGGACGCCACCTCCGGACCAACCAACCAACCGCAAAGCTTGCGCCCAGAAGACATGGCCCGTTTAGGGTAACTCAGGTGATGTCCGCAGTCAATTACCGCTTAGAACTTCCCACGCAGTGGAGCATCCATCCAGTGTTCCACGTAGACCTTCTGACCCCCTATCGCGAAACACCCACGCACGGACCAAACTATCAACGTCCACCTCCGGATCTAGTAGAAGGCGAAGAAGAATATGAGGTCGAGAAGATTCTAGACTCTCGGAAGTTCGGCCGCAGTCGCAAATTGCAATACCTTGTCAAATGGAAAGGCTACCCCGACTCGGACAACCAGTGGGTCTCCAAGGATGACGTATTTGCCGATGAAGCCGTACGGAAATTCAAACAATCAAACCCCGCCAGCGAGACACATATAAGCAGGGGCATAACACAAGAGACGTCTTCATCCCCCTCTCTCACACATCACTCCACTCATGTCCCACACCCCAGTAACCATCCTCTATATCGCCGACGATGCAATCCCAATACGGACCGTACAATCCACGCCATCGTCACCCCTGCAGATTCCCCTCTCCCTTCAACCAGGAAGAGACGATCTTCCTCCCACCGAGGCATCCCCACTTCCTTCGCCGTCCCCCACTCTTTACTCCAGCTCCCTCGCGGACAGTTATGTCCCGACGAGACCGCAAACACCGGCACCCAGCGACGACGGTCTCGGAATTGGAGACAGCCACCTCCCCGGAGACCCCTACGACCCGGCGGAACACCTGTCGCCGCATCCGTATCTCCGTTATGCCACCCATCTCACCACGACACACTCGGAAACCCCCCCGCTATGCGGAACCACGGGGGAAGTACTCACCGCGCCGCCGATGGCTCGACCCACGCTACGAGTCCATCCGGAACAGGAACAAAGCCCGATTCCCCGACGCGGCGTGGAGACGCCTCCACCCACGGGGTTCCATCACAACAGGGGAGCCCATTACATTCCCTTTCCTATCAGAGACGCTCACGAACAACTTTGGCCGGCCCGTTTTACTCAACTCATCCTCACCGCCGACCCCTTCGTCCTCGCCTACCGACGAGGAACCGACCAACAATATGGGAAGCCCGTTCACGCCACTTCCCAGTGCCTATCAGACCCGCCAGTGTACACCGACGACGACCTAGTCTTCCTCGATGCGGAGAGCGGGCTGCGTCAGTCAGTAGACCGCGCCCTCCTCGAAATTCAGGACCTCACCCTGCTAGCGGAAGTACATCGCTTCCGCAGCATGTGTGCCGGGTACGCCGCAAAGGAGAGAGAGGTGCTGCAGAAAGTCCAGGAGCTGGAGCGCATCGGGATGGATCGCAAGTTGAGTGTCATCCGCTTGCAGAGGGCCAATGCAATCGAGAGGATCGAAGACCAACGCGACGGAGTGGGCCGCGGTCGCACGCTGGCGCAGAAGACCACCGAACGCCTCTAGGAGCGTCGAGCTGGGGCTCGAGTCTGAAAAGGGGGTGATGTAACGTTTCGTCTCGGATGTGGACTCTGACTCATCGGTGATGACTTACGAGTGTCAGAAGTACTTAGTCATGGACTGCGCAGCATCAGTCAGCTGTAGGGATTGGCATGTGATTGTACGAGATGACTCATTCCTAGTAGTAGTTGTATTAGGGTTCGCTCTACTTACGCTATTGGCTAGCTACGATTCGGGAGGAGCTTTAAAGCTACCTCATACATGTATATAAGGACTCGTATGAAGACCAGGATCCGCATCTTGGTCTTCTTCAAATACCACTTCTTGACTCGTCCTCTACACAAGGGATTCCCCCCTTAGTGAGTTCCCTTCGTCCGGCATATCCTTCAGGATCCCCGTGACTTCCATTGGCCTTTGGCTACCCACGTGTCTGACCAACCGTGTGGGCAGTGAACTACCCTCTCGACGCTACGTGCCACCGGGTGTACCTCTATCACAACGAACGCGTCGCCAAGCCGTTTCACCAGATCTACGTCGTTGACCACGAGTCGTGGGACGAGCTCAGAGTCGTCCGCTCCCCACCAATCTATCTTCTGCTAGGAGAAGACCTCCACGGATATCTAGGACCCGAGGAACGTCTATTCCCTCACCCCATTGACATTCATACCACCTCCGCTAACCGGAACTACTATCTCCCCCGAGGATCAGCACACCAGTTCGCCTAAGTCAGGCAGACGTCCGTGGTAGACGTTACAAAAGGAATCTGTCGGAAAAAAAAAAAAACTTACTTCGGTAGCCATAACCTCGGCGAATTTTCCAGGATTTTTGAGAGCAAGATCAACGAACTGCTCGTCGTCGTCGTCGTCATCCTCGTCCTCACTTATGCTATCGTCGTCGTCCACATCGGGGGCGTGGAAGCTTTTGGTGGTGGAATAGGAAGGAACATGGGTGACGCGGCCAGAGGACGGAGCTGAAATTTTCTTGTTTGTTTGACGATAAACAGATTAGTAATATTTTCACTCACCGCCTTGCTTCTCGACTTGTTTGCCCTTCATCGCACTGCTATCATACGCTTGTTGACCCACTATCTCGCCTTCCTGGGCCAAGTTGAGTGGCATCGGACGACCATGGGAAGGACCTTTATCAACTTCAAGGTCAGTCTCGTCACCAACTCTCTTTGCGACGCACATACCAACAGTTCGGGTCCTTTTAGCTGCGCCTAGCTGCGTGCCCGAGGGCGTGGGTGTAATGGGGTTGCTAACACTGAAGGTACGTTTCCCGTGTGCTTGTGATAGTGAGATATATGCCTAACTCCACAAAATTTTAGACTTACTGGGTGGAGGGACTCTAGTCGTTATGTTACCATTCAAGCCCGTAGTATTGTCTTGGCCCGTCTGAGTCACAGTTTGAAATGGAGTCTGGTTTTCATTTCGTCCTCCCTGCACGTGTTCTGTCGGCACCATCTGAGAACGGCGGGTTCGCGGGGCCATCTATGAGGATCAAAGCAAAGGTGATAGTATCAAGAGAAAGTGATGCGCTAATACGATCAGTGTAAAGACAGGAATTGGAATGGGGAATGGGGACGAAAGTACGTCCTCTTTATATAGGTAATCCGCTGCGCTAACTAGAATGCATTAACAGTCTGGTAATTGTGTTCTACTTGGCGCTCACTCCTTTTCCCTCTACTACCACCCAGACCGACCCGCCGTCATGAGCCGAGCGCAAATACACTGTCGCGGCTGCAATCGCGTGTTCACCCCTCGGGGCCTTTCCCAACACGTCAATAGGACTCAGCTTCCGAGCTGCCGTGCTCTGCGTGTGGCTATACAATCGCCCACCACATGTCAAACCCAAGGTTCTAACTTAGCGTCAAACACAGGTCCTACATCATGGGACCACGGTGAATTGGCTAACCATTGGGACACTACTGGGGCCGTTGGCTGTGAGGACGCCGCTGCCGAGTGTGAGGACGCCGCTGCCGAGTATGAAGACGCCATTGCAGACACCGCGGACACCGATCTACTCGAAACGTTAGTTCAGGAGTTCAATTGTTGTACTAACGACAGCCAGGGACTTTCTGCGTCACCAGACCAGCCGGATCAGCCCAATTCATCTGGTTCACCGCCATCAGGCCCGGCCAGGCCTCTACATTCTGAGCCTAGCGATACGAATGGCCCCCGGTTGGTCGTCGATCGCTTCCCACATGGCAATCCAGGTGCACCAATACCGGGCACAGTTCAAGGCTCTCATGCGTATCAGTCCAGCGAAGAGACATTCGAGTCCTCAGTTTGGGCACCCTTTCGCTCCCAATGTGACTGGGAGATCGCGCGTTGGGCTAAAATGCGTGGGCCAACATCGTCAGCTGTCGCTGATATCCTTGCGATCCCCGAGGTACGTGAATGTTTATTGTTTCGCCGCGTAACTAATTCATATTGACAGGTTGTTGACAAGCTCGACTTGTCGTATCGCACGCCAAATGAACTAAACAAGATCCTTGACACGGAGTTACCAGGGCGCCCTCGATTCATGTGCAAGGACATGACCATCGCGGGTTATACCCTTGAGTTCTACTTCCGTGACATTCTGGAATGTATTCGGACGCTTTACGGTGACCCCGAGTTTGCGCGTGACCTAGTCTTTGCGCCAGAGCGCCACTACACCGATCACGAGCGGAAATGCCGCGTGTATAGCGAGATGCACACCGGCGACTGGTGGTGGGCAGTACAGGTGCGCCCTCAATTTCTTGGGCTGTTTTGTGTACTTACGATTTGCGATAGACATCCCTCGAGGCACACCGGCCAGGCGCTACTGTTATCCCGGTTATCGTCTCCTCGGACAAGACGCAGCTTACGCTCTTTCGTGGTAAGGCCGCCTACCCTGTGTACCTCACAATCGGAAATGTTCCGAAGGATATCCGTCGAAAGCCATCACGCCACGCTCAAATGCTGATCGGCTATCTTCCAACTGCCCGCCTTGAAACAATTGGCAACAAGACAGCTCGGCGGCGCGCGCTCACAAATATATTTCACTTTTGCATGCGAAACCTCCTAGCCCCAATTGTGTCCCACGGCGAAACGGGTATCGCAATGATGAGTGGTGATGGAGTCTGGCGCCGGTGCCATCCCATATTTGCCGTGTTTGTTGGTGACTACCCCGAGCAGGTGCTGGTGACCTGCACGTTCAATGGCCGGTGTCCGAAGTGTGTTGTGGACCGTAACGACCTCGGCGACTATTCCAGGTCGCCTTTCCGTGATTACGACAAAGCCTCGGAGGCTTTTCTTTTGGCAGATGGGGACGTACGCGCGTTCCATTCAGCTTGTCGTGAGACCGGCCTCAAGTCAGTCTTCCATCCATTCTGGGAGGCGCTTCCCCTTACTGATGTCTTCGTCTCGATCACACCCGACATTTTGCACCAAATGCTTCAGGGTGTTATGAAGCATTTGATTGCATGGCTGAAATGCGCCTTCGGACCAGCGCAAATCGATACGCGATGTAGGTCTTTGCCGCCCCATCACCACACCATGACCTTTGCCAAGGGCATTTCGACTCTTTCTCGGATCTCGGGTCTTGAACACAAACATATGTGTCGGATCCTCCTTGGTCTCATCATCGAGCTTCCCCTTCCTTCTGGAGGATCCCCTGCGCGGGTTATTAGGGCCGCGTGTGCGTTACTCGACTTTTTGTATCTCGCGCAACTTCTGTCACACACTACTGAGAGTTTACTTCGCCTCGAGGAGTCCCTGACCCGATTTCACGACAATAAGGACGTATTTGTCGACCTCGGCATCCGCGAGCACTTCATTATCCCCAAGGTTCACAGCCTCTTACATTACAAATCGTCAATTACCCTTTTCGGCAGCACGGACAATTACAACACGGAGCAAACAGAGCGACTCCATATCGACCTCACGAAGGACGCTTACCGCGCGACTAATCGTAAGGACGAGTACCCTCAGATGACCACATGGTTGGAGCGCCGCGAGAAGATACAACAACACGCAAAGTTTATTGCATGGCGGCAGCGAGCTCCACACGACAATGCTCAACACTCGGAGCCAATTGGACCTTCTAAGCCAGTTCCGCGGACCATCCAAATGGCTCGAAATCCGTCTCTGAAAGCTGTTTCTTTCAATGACCTCGCTGACAAGTACAAAGCTTTCGACTTTCAGGATGCACTCGCGGATTTTATCGCGCAGCTCAATCACCCCCAAGCCTCTGCAACGGCACTGAGAGCTCTGGCTGAAGACACATTGTTACCTTTCCGCCACGTCCCGGTATTCCACAAAATCAAATTTGTCTCGATGCCTGACTCTGAAATTATCGATGTTGTTCATGTTCGGCCGGACCAAAGGGACGCTCGTGGGCGCACAATACCGTCACGTTTCGATACGGTCATTGTCCGTGGCACGCCTCAAGATAGCGCACACGGGATTAAAGGTAAGTTCAAGCTATATTAGCGTAAGGGTCCATCTAAATATTTCCTAGGTCTCCGAATAGCACAAGTTCGTGTGGTGTTTCAACTACCGGGCAAGGTGCTTCCCCAGCTCTTCCCATCTGCGGAGGTTGCCCCACCAACCCATCTCGCATACGTGGAATGGTTTTCCCCTATTCCTCCGACGCCGGACAGCAACAGCCGCCTCTATAGAGTGTCTAAGTTGGTTCGAAACGGGCGGCGTCTTGCCAGCGTTATCCCAGTCGACGATATTTACTCTAGTGTCCATTTATTGCCCCGCTTTGGTCAACTCGAAGTCACCCCTGGATGTAATACGTTTTCGGTATTGGAATTATGCCACAGCTTTTACATAAATCCGTTTAGTAGCCGAGACATGTACCTCCTATTTTTGTAGATAATTAGCGTTATGTCACCACCCGTGCAGAGGCGCTCATGATTATCAGCTCCTAGCGTGAATTACTCGCGCATTATCTCTATTACTCGGGATATCAATAAATTACTGGCGCTTATCCTTCGCTAGCGCGGGAGGTTTTTCCTGATGATCGTCATTGTCACGGGGTTTCTTCAATATATCGACAAGGAATCGAAGACATTCTGCGTCCAACTGCACCAGCACATCGAGGGAGGAACTGCAGAAGATGGACTTACCATTGTCGCCGAGACAAACACTTCGTCGGAATGGGCCGGCTTCGTACAACAAGTACCACACCGGAACGGGTTGGTATCTTTCTCAGCGAAGCTGTTGTCTTTCTCCCAAGGCGTGGCCTGCGTGGCTCCAAACAACGTCATCGTTTTGAACGGAGTTAGTGACACCGGGAGCACCATTGCGAAGAAGGAAACTCGCGAAACGAAAGAAACCCCGAAACCTCGAACCAAATGCGCGAGGAAGACTTAAACGTTCGAAGACTTAAACATTCGACAACGTGGGGGGACGGGTGCAAAGGAGGGGAACGGGGAAGATCCAAGCTGTATCAAGGAAACGGATAAGCGAAAGCGAAATACACGTGCCCCAAAAAGGGGTAAAGGTGTTCTCATCAGTAAACTACTCAATGATCATTTGTGTGTTGAATGTCAATTTTGGGGTGCTCGAACAAATCATCAGTGAAACGATCATGGGCAGTCGATATTTACATCCAGTTTGACAGTATTTGTGTCGATTTGACCGTATGTGTGTTTGTTTGGAGTTGCAGAGAATTTCGACCTGCCATAAGACCTTGGCAAGCAAGGTGACTCGGAGTCGAATTCTAGTAAGAGATTTATAGGTCTCATCTCGAGCATGGTCTCATCTATCAACTGGGGAACCCCACGCAAAAATGCCTTTCCTTCATACCGTCATGTTCGGCTGTCGATGGCCGCACTCGAACATGCTCAGGTCTTGATTAACTTGATTTCTGCTGCAACCTGAAGGCTGCGTTCTTTTTTTTTTTTTTTTTTTTGGATCCATTTTATTCTGGGATGCGCAACATAGTTACAGACCAGTCGTAGCGAGAACCACCACATTTAAGAAACACATTAGACCTTGTTATAGTAAGGTGCCCCCACGTCATACAGTAACATAACGAACGCGGAGAAGTCGGGTCGAGAAAAGCCGTCATTGGGCTTGTGGTACATAGTCCGAAGACAAGGGTAGCAGTTGCAGCGTTGTTTCAGCCGCAGGTTAGACACGTCGCAGAGAAGGGACAGGGAAGGTAACTACCTCCAGTGTGCACCTACCTAGTCAGGTTCGGGGGGCACAGGTGGGGGCGGGCCAGTTTCCGGTTTGGACAGCGCTTTGGTGAGGCCAAGGAATTTGAGTAGCCTTCCAATACCATCTTTGTCTGATAGTAGGACTCGGAGGTGGAAGGGAAAGATGGGGTGGATTGGGGCGAAGGCCGTGGATAGAATCGCCGTTGATAGGCGTTGTTGGGTGTAGCGCGGGCAGTGTCGGATGATGTGGTCCGCGTCCCTGAGTGGTTCGCCGCACGGACAGGAGGCGTTCTCGGGGGGGTTGTTCTTCTGGAAGCGTTGGACGTATGTTCCGGTGAATGCGTGGTCTGTGGCGACTTGCATAAGGGTGGAGGTGGTGCGCCTGGTATGTTTGGGCCGCCGCGCTCTGGCTATGATTTCGGTTGCTGTGGACTGCAACCAGAGTGGATGGTGTGCCTTGGGGTCGGGGGGGTGGACGTCGGAGTAGGTGTGTGTGTGTGAGAGGAGTTCCCCAGTGGCTTGGTGACGGAAGGTGGGGATGAGTCGCGCTTCGTACCAGCGTGCGCCCCACTTATGAAAGGCCAGCGTTCTTGCCCTTTCTTTTTGGAAAGCTGCAGATTGAATGCGGTTCATCCCGTCAGGGGGATCCCGTGTGCAGGCCTCGGCCGCCATGTCCCGTGCCATTCCTTGCCCAGCTAGTTCAGCATCCACCGGAGACCAGACCAGAAACAAACGTGTGTCAGCATGACGAGACGCGAGTATGGTAAGGGACTGATGGAACATAAGCGCGTGTGCTTGCGCTGTTTGAGAACAAGTGTCCCGGATGGCCTGCAGCGCTGAGGCACTGCCGGTGAACACGTAGATAAGTTCTGGAGGGGGCACCTCCTCTGTATAGTACATGGCCAGGGCTTCTACAGTTTTGGCGAGTCCGAAGACGTCCGCGTCGAACTGCAGTACCCCTGTGCCCAACACCCAGCTCTTGTGCGTCAGAGCCGCCCCCCCTACTGAAAAAGAGGCTGCCACTGCGCCCACCTCTTGTCCATCCGGTCTCCCTTGGGCGGTGACCTTCCCTTGGACGTGGATTAGCAGAGCATTGGGGTGGCATTCCTGGGTGAGGGTCTGTATCCACTCCCGCCGCTCCCTAGGGTTTGTAGCCCCTTGGTGTCTGACCATCCCCTCCCAGGGGGCGATGGCGACGGCATCAACGCGCGGCCCGTCTGAGGGGACGCGCTCCGCCAGTATCTCAAGTGCCGTGGGCGCACGAGTACGGGTTCCAGGCCGCCCGCGGGTTTGTGGGACAACCGTAGGGAAGTCCCCCTGGCGCGGGTTGTACCAAGCTGGGCCGAGGCGCCTGAGCAGTTGGGAACCCTGCGGTAGTCTGTAGAGGCGTAGGGCGGAAGTGTGCGTTAGTTTCTCTACGAAGATGCTCATAGGGAGCATCCTGGTGAAAACAAGAAGGGGCTCCCGTGGCGCAGTGCGGAAGGAGCCCGTTACCACTTTGACCATCTCGTTCTGAACAACTTGGAGTTTCTTGAGGAGCCTGACCACCCCTTTGGATTTATACCAGAGTTGGCAACCATAGGTTAGGACGGGGAGGCAAACAGTGTTCATCACGAGCCGCCAGTTTGCCATGGATAGACCCCATATGGTGTTCCCGAGGATCATCAGCGCCCGTATCGACGCGCGTGCTCGGTTTGCACATGATGTCCACATGGGGTTGCCATTTGAGTCGCCGGTGGAAGAAGAACCCCAGATAGCGGAGGACTTCCACCGGTTTGGCCTGGTACTCCCCATCTCCGTGAGGAAGCGTGAGGTGGGGAGGAGGAGGGATGGGATTCCGCTCCTTCGGCCTCTGGAAGAACATTAGCTCGGTCTTGTCTGGCTCGATAGCGAGTCCCGACAGTCAGAGCCATTGTTCGCATACCGCGTACCTGGCGTGCAGGAGGGTTGTTACGTCCTCCCACGTTTCCGCACAGGCAAACAGCACGCCGTCGTCTACGTACATCCCCAGAGAAGAGTTGTTCCAGTGACGCATCTTCTCTAGGAGGGGTGATGTGTAGGTGATGGAGAGAACAGGCGATAGGGGTGACCCTTGCGGGACCCTGACGGGCTGGCCCTGTTCCTCCGCGAGTATCCCGTTGAACCGGAGTTTGACTCGACGGTCCTCGAGGAACTCACTCATCCATCCTGTTACTTCCCGTGCGAACCCCATGTTTCCCAGGAGTGCGCACAGGCGACGGTGATTAACATGGTCAAAGAAGCCACGAATGTCAAACAGGATGATGCCACACTTCAATCCGGCGCCGTGAGCAGCCTGGATGTCGTGGAGAAGCGTGAGGCCCGCGTTGAGGCAAGAAGAGTGCATTCTGCCACCAAACTGGTTGGTGGTTATCAGCTCCTCCTTGACTAGTGCGTGCTGGATGCGCTTCGCGATCACCTTCTCGAGCAATTTTGACATACACTCGAGAAGGGATATGGGCCGGTGCGCTTTAGCCTGCGTGTAGTCGGGCCGGTCCGGTTTAGGGATGACCATGACCACCGCACGTTTCCAGCGGGCTGGGTGATAGCCTAGTTGGATGCAGGACTTGAAGAGAAGCGTCAGTGTGGGCCCGATGCCCTCCCACTGGTCGACCTCCTCTGGGTCGCCCCACGCTCGTTTGAGCAGTAACCACCCGACCCCTGTTTCCCCGGGGGTGGATTTATTGGATGCTCCCTTCAGGAGTGCCGTTGTTACCCCAAACGGTCCCTGAGCGTCAGAGAGCGCGCTTAGAGTGTACAGGCTTGTGGGGCTTGGAATGCGCCGGTTGTGGATAGCGCGGGCTGCGAGTCACGTGCCGCGCGAGAGCGCGAAGTATCTGTTAAGTTGTGCGGTTGCGCGTTGGCGTGTTGCTGGTGCACGCGGTGCTGGCATACGAGCTGGAGGGGTCGGGTGTACCACAGACAAGTGCGGATAACCAAGAGCGAGGCGGAGCGGGGCACGGCGACGCCTCGAGTAGCGCGAAGGTCGGGAATGAGAGAGAAAGAGAGAGAGAGAGAGAGATAAGCTAAACACGAGCTGTGGAATCCGAATTGATTGCCTTCTGAGTACAAGGGTGTGTCCTATTTATGCTATTCTACTGCTCCCTTGCTTTCTTACTCTGTGAGCATCCTCGCGCGAAATCGCTAAGTCGCGCGCGCCTCGTACCAGGCCTGTTGAGCGCTCTTCTTCTTCGGTCGAGCCCGCGTCGTGTTTCGAGGGTCCTGGATAGTTTGAATGACCTGTCTAAGTGAAACAGGGGCCGCGCGAAGTGTGCGCGTAGTCTTGTACTAAAACGCAGTGTTGTGTCTTGGTCGGTATGGTGCGCGCTCGCCTATGTGCGCGCCGAGCCATGCTGATCGTGTACGTCGCCGCGGTCCACCCGTTTGGTGGTATGTGGTTCCCCTTAGGTCTCCGTCGACTGGTCCCGCAGGCTAGGGAGAGCGCAGGCACTTCGCGTAGTGCCTCGCCCTCACACAGTCTTGGACGTCTTCTGGGGTCCCCGCGCTCATAACTGGTTTACGAACCAGTCCGGGCTTCGTAGGTTGTTGCTATCCTATCTGGGATCGTCTGGTGCCGATGCGTTGGTGCGCGCGCGCGCGGTCGCAGGTGCAATGCGCGCACTAAGTCGTGGCGCGCGCGGTCGTAGTTGTGGCACGGTGCACAGTCGCAGCTCTAGCGCGGTGCGTGCGGTCGCAGTGCTAGGTAGTTGTGCCTCGCGTTGCTGCGCTGAGTCGCTGTGCTGACCCACTTCGTGCGCGGTCGCGGCTGTGGCGCACTGCGCTGGTTCGCGGCGCGCGCGGTCGCTGTGTTGACTCGCCGTGCGGTCGTGCGTGTCCTAAGTCGTGTTGGGTGTAGCTGCGCTCTCTTGCGCTTTGAGCGGGTGTCGCTGTCGCTCGCCTTGAAGGTCGCAGAACTGTTGTAAGTCGCAATTATAGGGGTCAGGGAAGTAGGGGGTGTATCATCTCCTCCCCACTGATATTCTAACTGTCCCCAGTTAGTCGGTCCTGTGCGGCGCTTGTTCGTGTTCAGTTGGGCCGCCGGCGTGCGCTTCGGTTGTGCGGCGATCGCCGCGTGATATGGAGCGGGCGTGCAGCCCTTATCGGATTTCCGGGCTTTTATGCCTGTCTTCTCGCTTTCTGCCATGTTGACGCCTGCTGCGTATGGTGATGCTCTTCAGGAAGTTTTTGATATCATCTGTGAGTGGAATGCGGTGCCGCTGTGTACTGCAGAGGTCGGGGACTTCGCCGCGCGGGTGTTCGCGGCCGAGGTGTGTATTTGCTTGTGCGCCCTGGGGTGTTCGCTGATTTGTCCCAGACCAGGCTCGAGGCCGCCTATGCGGCGAATGCGGGCGCCTCGGCAGGGATTCCTGCAGAATGTCGCACTGTCCTTAGCAACCTTCGCGCAGAGTTTCGCTCGTTCGCCGTTGAGTCCTGGCTTGAACGCTTTCCCGGCTTTGTTGCAGATTTAGCGCCACGACTCCGTGCTTATGCGAGCGAACTGCGGGCTGCCGAGCGGCGCGTTGCAGATGCTGGTGATGAAGAGCCTGATCCGCACGCTTGCCTGTGGGCATTCTTGCTCGCACTCAAGGAGTCGCATGACGCCCGCCGGATGCCTGATGAAGATTATGAGTGGTTTTGCGCTCGGGTGCGCCTTGCCCTTAGCGAGTTAGTGGTGTCTTCTGCGCTCGACGCTGGTGCTGTGGGCACGGCTACCACTGTCGTTGCTGCTGCTGTGACGCAGCCAGCGCCTTCTTCGCACGCGACGGCGGCGGCGTCGCCCGCGCTGCCCGCGGTTCCTTTTGTTGCCCTTCTGGATCCTCCCGCTCCGGCGCTCGCAAGTCCTGCGCCGCGCATCGTTCGCCCGCCTTCTATTGACGTCGCGGTCGCCTCTTCCACGGTGGCGCCGGACGTCGCTGAGGGACGCAGTAGTAGTTTGAAGCGTGCGCGCTCGTCTCCTGACGCAGGTTCTTCTCGTTCTTCTCGGGTGCGTCGTTTTGTGGACTTTCTTCGTGTCGGTTTTATGCCTTTGTTAGTGGCGTCCCTTGACAGCTTGGTCATTCGAGGTGCGAGAGCGTCACGGGTTCTTCGAAGTGCGCCCGTTGTTGCGAATGGGTTGCGCTTGTGAGTTCCGCACTTCTTCTACCACGCTTGCTCCTCCTGTTGCTGGTCGCTCGGTCCGTCACCTCCGTCTTCCACTTCGCCTTCGCCCTTCGACGGTCGCGGTATGCTGTCCAAGCGTCGCCCCATCCAAGCGTTGCCGTACAAGGCATCGCCTGTCCAAGCATCGCCCGTCCTGTCAGGCT